>CAUYPK010098315.1:0-21145 GCA_963574355.1 Loris lydekkerianus | reverse complement strand
ACTGAGGAAGATACAAGTGTGAAGCTGTGTAGACCTGATGCCAAATGAGTGTGAGAAGTTCAGAGCAGGGGAAATCATCAGGAGCTGGAAAGCTAGGAAGCTTTTAGTTGAACTCTTAAACTTTTGTGGTTATTTGACCTGAGCACTGAAGCATCAATAAGTGATGCATTCCTGGTGGGAAAACACTTTGATAAAGATGTGAAGATAGAAATATTAGTGACAATTTCGCTGGTAACAAGTAGCTAGTCACTTTAAGTTGGTACTTACACTGTGAAATTTTATGATGGAGTAGTTCAGACTGTCAAACATATTCATGTCAAAGCTTTTTTGAAAGATCAGAATATTGTGGGTAATGCTAGGCCTAAAGAAACAGATCACAAAAGTCTTTCATCATCCCCTGATAAACGAGAGAAGTTTCAAGAGCAGAGAAAAGCCACAGTCAATGTGAAGAAAGACAAAGACGACAAAGCCTTAAAGACAGAAAAGCGACCCAAGCAGCCTGATAAAGAAGGAAAGTTAATCTGTTCTGCAAAGGGGAAGAGAAAAGCCTTCCCAAGAACGAAAAGGAAGATGAGGAGAACATTTCAGAAAATGACAGGGCATATTCTGCAGATGCCCAAGTGGATAAGAGACCTGAAAATGACATGTGAAGAGTCCACAAGAAAACTTGAGGGAGCCAAAAAGAAAACAAGGCAGACCACCTTCTATAGCTCCTACTGCTGTGGATTCAAACTCTCAGACTTTGCAACCAATAACTTTGGAATTGAGAAGACGGAAAATATCAAAAAGAAATTAAATCCTCGGCTTGACAAAAATTTATCCCAAGAGAAGTCAAAAAACTATTCGGAAAACACTGACAAACACTTGTCAAGGAGACGGTCCTTCCGGCTATCCACTAATGGGACCCGTGAGATCCTAGATTCTGACTTGGTGGTACCAGATTTGGTTGATACCGATCCTTTGCAAGACACATCGTCTAGTACCAAGGAATCTAAAGAAGGTCAGTTGAAATGTCCTTTCGAAGCTGGCCAGGTCTCATCTGCATTGACTTGCCACTCTTCTGGGAATGGATTGGGAGCTACGGGCTTGGAATTGAATTGCCAGTCAATGGAAGAAAACACTATGAAAATGGAACTGGATTCTCCCCTTGCCAAATTGCAAGAGATTTCAACTGTGGAAGTAACCAATGCTTTTAAGAAAGTAGATGACTTTGTGACATCTAACACACCAGCTGTCGACCTAGACCACAAATTTAGATGCAAAGTTGTGGACTGCTTAAAATTTTTCCGCAAAGCCAAACTTTTGCATTATCACATGAAGTATTTCCACGGGATGGGAAAGTCACCAGAGCCAGAGGAGAGCCCAGGAAAGAGGCATGTCCAAACCAGGGGCTCTTCAGCTTCAGACAAGGCCGGCCAGGAGAGCCTGACCAGGAAGCGGGTCTCTGCCAGCTCCCCAACTGCAAAAGATAAGGAAAAGAATAAAGAAAAGAAATTCAAAGAGTTTGCAAGAGTGAAGCCAAAGAAGAAAAAGAAAAAGAAAACCAAGCCTGATTGTCCTTGCAATGAGGAGATCAGTGATACCTCACAGGAACCTTCTCCACCCAAGGCATTTGCTGTTACCAGGTGTGGGTCCTCACACAAGCCTGGGGTTCATATGAGCCCACAGCTCCATGGCTCAGAATCTGGAAACCACAAAGGGAAAGTAAAAGCATCTGAGGAGGATAATTTGAGTGAGTCCTCTTCTGAAAGCTTTCTTTGGAGTGACGAGGAGTACAGCCAAGACGTTGATGTGACGACCAACCCAGATGAGGAACTTGACGGGGATGACTGCTATGCTTTTGAGGTAGTCCGTTGCATCTGTGAGGTCCAGGAGGAAAATGACTTCATGATTCAGTGTGAAGAATGCCAGTGCTGGCAGCATGGGGTCTGCATGGGATTACTGGAAGAAAATGTGCCCGAAAAATACACCTGTTATGTTTGCCAAGACCCTCCAGGTCAGAGGCCTGGTTGCAAGTACTGGTATGACAAGGAGTGGTTGAGCAGGGGACATATGCATGGCCTGACGTTTCTAGAGGAGAATTACTCCCATCAGAATGCTAAGAAGATTGTGGCAACTCACCAGCTTCTTGGTGATGTGCAGAGAGTGATCGAGGTTCTGCATGGCCTACAGCTCAAGATGAGCATCTTGTAGTAAGTGTTGGTGGTGCCTGCTGCTATGGGAAGGGTTGCGGTTGGCCTGGTCTGGGGGCAGGATAAATTTGAGACATTGGAAAGTCATGAAATTAATTGTGAGACCGAGATTGAGACCTTTACTAGAAATTCTAAGTTATATAAGAAACATTCTCCTGGTAAAAAAATCAACTTTATTGAGGAATATTTTGCATATAATTAAGTTCATCTATTTTAAGAGTTCATTGAATTTTGCCATATATCTGCACCCATGCAGCCACTATCATAATCAAGATAGGGTATATGTAATTGTTTTGTTTGTTTGTTTGTTTTGGTACGTATTAAAAAAAAGAAAAAAAAAGAAACATGTGGAAGAGAATCCAACCCATGGCAGAATCAAGAGTTTTCTTCCCTTGGAAATCTGAGACCTAAGTTTTTAAGACCCTCTGATGATGATAAACTATCATATCACAGATCACAGCAAGGGCAGAAATTTGGAACCAGCTAGTTCATCTTCAGCATTGGTAGCTTGGAGTTCTTCGCATTGTGGTTTTTGAAAACCTACTGAGGTGAGTGAAGAACGTTTAACATCATGGAGTCAGTCCGATGGGACAGGAGACAAGAAACATTCAAATTAAAAGCCATTGGAAACCAGCAGCAATGTTGAATACCCGCACATTCCAGAAGATGTGAGCGAAAAATCACAAGGCAGAAGCTTGAGAGATGAACATCTGCAGGATGCAAAGTCTACATCTGCAAGTCCAGAAGATGGGTCTGTCCACATCCTGAGTGTTGATGAGAAGAACAAGTTAGAAGCCAAGATTATCAGAGCAGAGATGATGGGGAATATGGAATTAGCTGAACAGCTTAACTCTCAACTAGAAAAGGCAAATAAATTCAAAGAAACTATAACACAGATATCAAGAAAGTCTGGAGAAGAGAGTGAAGACCAGCAAGAAGTGATCATTGCCAGAACAGATCTGTCTGGAAGAGTATGGCCTGTGAACACACTGGGAAAATCTCTGGAACCAAGAGGAGGAGGAAGAAAGAGACAGATGGTTTCAACCCATGAGGAAAAAGAAAGGGTCAGATACTTTCATCACGATGATAATCTAAGCCTAAATGATTTACTCAGAAATGAAAAGATGGGAACAGGAGAAAATCAAAACAACCTTTTTATGAGAATGGCATCTAAGTTTATGGGAAAAGCAGATGGAGACTGCTATACTCTGGATGACATGTTTGTCTCCAAAGCAGCCGAGAGAGAATGTCACAGTGAAGAAGAGAAACAGAGGAGGAAAGCGGTTGCCGAGCATCGGAATCTTGCCGCACAGATGGAGAAATGTCTGTATTGTTTTGACGGCTCTCAGTTTCCCAAGCACCTTATTATTGCACTAGGAGTTAAGGTTTACTTATGTTTACCCAACTCCTGCTCTCTCACTGAGGGCCACTGCCTGATAGCCCCTTTGAGCACCACAGAGCAGCTACTTCATTGGATGAAGACATCTGGGAATAAGTTCAGATGTTCAGGAAATCATTGGTAAAGATGTCTGAAGATAAAGGATTGGACTGCATCTTTTTAGAAACTAATATGAGTACCAAGAGACAGTTCCACATGGTTTATGTATGTATTCCTCTCCCAAAGGAGGTGGGAGAAATGGCTCCCATCTATTTTAAGAAAGCCATAATGGAATCTGATGAAGAATGGTCCATGAATAAGAAGTTGATTGATCTCTCTTCAAAAGATATCAGGAAGTCTGTTCCCAAAGGCTTACCTTATTTCTCTGTGGATTTCAGCCTCCAAAGAGGGTTTGCTCATGTCATTGAAGATCAGCACAAATTTCCTCCATACTTTGGTAAGGAAATCATTGGTGGGATTCTGGATATAGAACCAAGACTTTGGAGGAAAGGAATCCAAGAAAGCTTTGAGGATCAGAGGAAGAAGGCACTGCAGTTTGCTCAGTGGTGGAAACCATATGACTTCACCAAAAGTAAAAAACGTTGAGGTGTAACTTTCATTTTTAATTTTTTTCTTCAGATCCTGTTCAGTTTTTTTTTTCCATTATGTATCATTAAATGCCTGACCCTCAGATCATAGAAAGAGATTGACAGCAGCAGACTGCTCTGGGTCCCTGACAACTCATGGAATTGTGGTGTTTTCTTCCTCACCTGCTCCTAAAGACTTAATTTCAGTGATTTCCACATGTGTCTGTGTATGTGTACATTGGACAGCCTGCTCATATTCCTGGTCTGTCCATACTTGGTGTTCTGAACTAGTGGGTTAATTTAGAGAAGGGCTTTTCTGGAGGAGTATTTAGGATGCATAGAAAATCCTTGGTTCAAGGAGAAATGGGTCTGCTTGAAGGTTAAGTCTGTTGCCTGGCATTTTTTAGAGTAAGACAGTAATAATTGAAATTTTTTCCATTTTATAGAAGAGATCTTACTTTTCTAGTAGCATATAGTATCACCACTGTTCTTTTTGTTAAAGGGAAAAGAATGTCTCAAAGTATTAAAAAATTAAATAATAGTAAAAGTATAAAATATTTGTGGAAAAAAAAAAAAAAAAAAAAGACTGGACTGGTTTGGAGAGAAAACAGCGTCTTCTCCCAAGAGCATCGTCCTTCCTGTGGAACTCACCCAAGGCAAGCCAGCCAGCCTCCAGGCCAGAGTTTGTCAACTTTTTTTATCTCATGGCACACTTGAACCTATAGTTAAACTTCCATGGCACAGTGAAATTACGTTGATTGAAAAAAAAAATAATAAAATAAAATGAAAAAGAATATACTTACCGAGCTTTGAACTTCTTGTGAAAATATTTTAATTAATGATCACTAAAAAATTTCACGGCACACCTAAGATCCTCTCATGGCACACTGGTTGAAAATCACTGCACCAGGCCCAGGACAGTGCTATAATGACAGGCTTGATCTTGCAACTCTGGGGCCCCATTTCTTTCTTTATTGTAGAAGTCAGCTATTCTAATCTCCCCCATATTCCCACCACGGTATATATACATGTCCTGTATAATCCCTTCCCCTTGAGGTGGGTGGACTCCATAGGTATGACAGGACAGTCATTCTCTTGGTGGAGTTATGTGATATAAGACTGTCATAGTGACTGGAGAGAGATTCATCCACTGGCTTTTAAAAAGGAAGTCATCATAGTGTTAGGAGGCCACCAGGCCAGACCCCAAGGGTGGCTTCTAGGAGTTGAGAGCCAGCCCCAGTTGGCAGCCAGCACAAAAATGGCCTTCAGTCCTACAACCATAAGGAACTAAATTCTACCAACAGCCCAAATGAGACTGAAAGAAGACCATGAGCTCCAAATTAGAACACAGCCCAGTCAACGTGAGACCTGACACACCAGGAACTCCGTTGGACTACCCCCAGACATCTGCCACCTAAAACAGTGGGATAATTAATAGTATGTTTTAAACTGCTAAGTGGTAATTTCTCACACAGCAATAGATAAAAAATAAAAGTAAATTAATTGGTAGGAATTTAGGCATAAATAAATATTTCTTTCCTTGTTAGTATAGTGATGAGTAAGAAAAGAAACCAAAAACCAAAACAAAACAAAAAGAAAGAAAGAATTCTCCCATGTTAATGTCACTGACAAACACTATTGGTGTTTTTTCTATGTGATGCAGATATTGAGTTATTTTTTATCATAATTATAGTCATATTAGGTAAACACTTTTCTGTATTAATGGTAATTAAATTTAATTTTGCAAGCTGTCACGTATTTTTACAAATTTTCATTTTAATGGTTGCATTATAACCCATTGAGAAGCTATGTTGTAGTCTACTTAACTTTCCTCCGTGGTGTAACGTTTACTTGTCCCCAGACTTTACTCTTAGAAAGAGTACATGTCAGGTGCATGGTCCTGGTTCTTGGGGTTGCTGATACTGACAGAATAAACAAGAAGACAAACAGATATAACCAAGCCACATAGCAAACGTATTAAACACAGGGTGCAGAGAGGACACTCTCAAAGGCAGTAGAGAGCAGACTGCTCCAATGAGAAACAGCAGCCCCCAGGGTCAGGGTCTGGCCTTTAATGCCAATTCCTAATAATATGCTAATCTGGGGGTGGACTATACATGATTTTCTGGGAAAGGATGAGAGTTCCTGGAATACTGAGTCCTCCTCTTCCATGGTATTTGTAAACTCTCATGGCATTGATAGTTGTGATTTTTACTGTTAAGGAGGGTAGTTCATGTAGGGACAACTGTGTCCAAAGACCCTCTTTTGTGGCCTTGATCATATGTCTACTTTGTGGTTTCTCTACCTTTTTTCTGGTTGGTCAGTCCTTAGAGACCCCCTATCATAGACCAAACTGGTCAGTTCTTGGAAGCCCCTTTGACATGACATTTGTTCTTTTTGGGGAGCCCTCTCTGGTCAATTTGTTCCTCCTATTGTGTACAAAGCACCTCCCAGTGTTGTCTGCTCCTCTCCCTCTATCCCCACCTAACACTATTCTAAAAATTCTGCAGTTAATACTTTCATGGAGAGGTTTCGCTCCCTGTTTAGGATTATTCCTTCAGGTTAATTCTCAGACACACTACCCCCATATTCTTACAGATTTTCTAAATTTTGAAAACCTCTTGTGTATCACCGATATCATATCAAAAGTTGCCCATAGACAATTTTCCCCTGTGTGTCCCTTGCTGGGCTGTTACAGGGACAAGTGTGAGGACAGAGCTAGCGATAAGTTGAGAAGGGTAAGGTTTTCAACTTAAGTGCAAAATTTAAGGAGACACTAAAATATTCAGTAATCAAGATAAGCAATATTTTAATGCAATTGTATTAGTTTTGGGGGCTACTGAAACAAGGTGTAGTAGTCACCCTTATCGGGTGTGTATTTCAAGACCCTCAGTGGAAGCCTGAACCTGCAGGGAGTATCACATCCTATGTAGTTGTTTTATTCCCCACAAAATATTCCTATGATAAAGTTTAATTTACAAATTAGGCATAGTAGGAGATTAATAACAGCTATAATAACAGAACAGCTATAATAATATACCATAATAAAGTTAAGTGAAAATGATCTCTGTCTCTCTCAAAATACCTTATTGTACTGTCCTCACCCTTACGATGATGTGCCAAGACAAAATGCCCACATGACAAGATGAAGGGAGGTGAATGACATGGGCAGGGTGATACAGCGTCAGGCTGCTAATGACCTTCTCATATGTCAGGAAGATCGTGTGCTTCTGGTGGTCCGGATAATTAAGGCATGGTGATGCCCGTGGTGAACGTCATGAGCAGATGACATCAGCTGCTGATGGACACAGCATATACAGTGTGGATACTCTGAACAAAAGGATAATTCATGTCCCACGCAGGACGGCACAAATTTGTCATGCTACTCAGTAAAGCACACAATTAAAAACTTATTAATCATTTATTTCAGGATTTTCCCTGTTGCCCTCAGGAACTGACACTGCACAAAATAAAACTGCAGATTGGATGGAGGTGGGACTACTGTTCCACAAACTGGGTCTCTTCAAACAATAGACATTTATTCTGTCACTGTTCTGGAGGCTGGAAGTCAGAAATCGAGGTGTTGGCAGGGCCTGGCTCCCTCTAACAGCTCTGGGGAAGGATCCTACCTCCCTCTGGTAGCTTCTGTTACCACCAACAGTCCTTGGTAGTGGTCAGCTTGTGTCTCTAATCTCTGCCTCTGTCCTCCCGTTGGCCATCTTACCCTGTGTCTCCATGTGTTCCCATGGCCTCTTTATAGGGACAGCAGCCTTGGGATTTAGAGCCCGCCCTCATCCAGTATAACCTCATCTTAATTAATTACATCTGCAAAGACTATTTCCAAACAAGTTTACATTCTGAGGTTCCAGGTGGACATGAATATAGCAACCTAATAGAGCAACAATTTTTTGTAATCAAAAATCAAAATTAATGCAAAAAATCCACAAGAAATCAAACTTCAAAATTCTAAATAAAGACAGAATCCACCCCTGCAGAGCATGACTCACCTCATTTGCCTCTCCCTAGTCCCAGCCTTGATAATCTCTTTAAAAAGCCTCTGGAACAGTGTTGAGTGGCTACAAAGACGTGGTGCACATCAGGGGCTTCCCCTTCCGCATCCCTATCTTTATGGGTTTAATAGATTTCTACCACTTTGCTCTCTCTGTATTTTCATGAGGACTTGTTATTTGTTTTTAGGATTTGACCTTCCAGGTATCAGCCAATTTGGTCACAAAGGACTTGTAAACAAGCACTGTTGGAAATACTTCTTCCCTTGGCATTGGCCGTCCATTCTGAGATGACTCCATTCTTAATAGCAGAAAAGCACTTAGGACAGAGGCCGAGCCAACGCTTTATGCCAGGTGAGATCTAACTGCTGCCAGTGAGTGTCTGAGACACTAAACACCAGTAAGGGAGGACGAGACCAGCCCTCTCTTAGGCTCGGACCCTCACAGAACCCCAGAAAAACAGACCTACGTTTGCAAAACCCCTTTCCATCACTCCAGTAGTTTGTGCTGCAAACTTGGAAAGGTTTCTAGAATTTCCAAAGGAGCCTACTTATCTCTTTTCAGAAAACACACAATCTCTGTTTGTACATTGGTTTCTCAGCAAGAGAACATAAGAAATAGCACAACCTGGGCTGCAGTGACTCGAAAAGTAGGTCATAAATATCCTTGAATCCAATTACTGGGCTGGCAGCGGACATCCCAGCAAGAAGGTTCCACAGGGTTTATTTTTCTTTCCTGTCTGGAGTCGTAGAGATGAAAAGCATTGGAATCTTCAAGTTTTTCTCACCCTGAAAAAAGGACAGGGCAGAGAATTCAATATTATTATTAACTATGGATTTTTTAGTACATAAAAAACTTCTGGGTACTTTCTAAATGTAATTTCTGTGAAATCAAACTGACAAGGTTGATATTGAATTATTCTTGTTTTCAGAACTAGAAATGTCTTAGAGGGACTGGCTCAGTGTGTCTCTGCCCATAAGGATGATCATTCCATAATGCTGGAATCCTCCATCCAGGTCACAAGTGACACGCACAGCAGCAATTCCAGTAGTCATGACCCTACAATGGGGAGTTCAAAGACTTAAAGTTGTTCCAAAACATTTGAACATAAATGATTATGATGGGTATAACTATCCCTAAGCAATTCCTCTCTAGAAATTTTCCCCAACGAACAATCAATAATGCACCCCAAACATTAATCTGTAAGGCTGTTAATAGCAGCATTATGAATAGTAGCAGAGAATGGGGAAAAATACCCCCAAATAAGGGATGGCTAAGTAAATTATAATATACTTAAAGTATCCCAGCTTTTCTAGCCTTGCATAGTTACCCTAATGCTTGATATTCCAATAAAGAAATTAGATTTCCCCCTCTTTACAACACAGGGATTTCTAGATATTTCTAACGATTCATGAGGAGTAGCTGTCACCTCTTGGGTTCACACTACTTTTGGTTTCTAATATCTCATGGCTGTGGTTTTTTTTTTTTTGCAGAGTCTCACTATGTCGCCCTGGGCAGAGTGCCGTGGCGTCACAGCTCACAGCAACCTTGAACTCTTGGGTTTAAGTGATTCTCTTGCCTCAGCCTCCCAAGTAGCTGGGAATAAGGCATTCACCACAATACCTGGCTTTTTTCTTGTTGATGTTGCTATTGTTATTGTTGTTTAGCAATTTCCTGGCCGGGTTCAAAACCACCAGCCTCCGTATATGTGGCCGGCACACTAACTGCTGAGCTACGGGCGCCAAGCCACATGGCTGTCCACTTTTTTTACTCTCTGTCCACTTTGCTGGAAACCTGGAAACAGCCCCCTTCATGAATTTCTCAAGGCATCATGTAGGTGTGTAACTATGTGTACAACAGTCTTTACCAAGATCATTCCAAATGTCATTTTGGAAAATAATTGTCAAAATCAGACATCAATATACCTAAATCCAACCCTCATACGTTAACGCAAGAAACTCCGTGCTGACCCTCTGGCCTCTCTTCCCTGGCACACACCCTTACCCTGAGACCTTCTCACTTGCCTGAGCCCTGAGCTGCAATCCCGAATCGCAGCCCCCAAAGGAAGCCAAGACTCTGCAGCCATCAGAGCAACTTGAAGAGCTGCTTTACTTCATTTCCACCCCTTCCAGCGAAGGCATTGGTTCTTGCCTCTGCACTTCTAAAAGGCCCGTTGAAGTGTTATCCCAACAACAGCAACAACAACAACAAATGTCTCCCTTAAATGAATTTTGCTTCCACACTCTGCAGAAACCAAGACAAACTGCCAATAGATTTTAAAATAGCAATATATTTTCCTTCTCACTACACATTTAATTGAATTCCTCCGAGCTATTAAAAGTCATGTTGTAGAAAAGTATTTAATGACATGGAAACAGTGCTCATGGCATATGGATAAGTGACAAAAAAAAAAAAAAAAAAGACCTATCAAAAAGTATGTGCAGTAGAATCCAACTTATATGAAAGTTGTGTATATATTTGATTATGAAAAGAGGGGAAGATTTGGAAACATATTGTTGTGTTTTTCTATTTTGCCATCCTACACCCATCTGCCTCAGGGCGAGGCATTATTACAGATGCCAAGAGAAAGAATCACTGTAGCTTTTGACATTCAAAATAGGATTTTACCCTTGAGATAGGCTGGAAAGCTGAGAACCGGTTTTTTGTCTTGTTTCATTTTGTTTTTAAAGGCCATTCAACACATCAGTGACGTTACTTAAGGGCTGAGAGAGGAGAAGTAGGGGCAGGGCAGGGAAGATATTCATGGAGAAGAAACTGTCCCATGTGCAGGGGACCACCGAGGGCAGACAGGACTCTCCCCTCCTCCCCATTTTGAACTCAAGGCAGAGACCACTGTGCTGAGCAGGCCTGTGACACCCAGCTGCACTCTGGCTTGGCTCAGAAGGCAGAGATACAGCTGAGCGTACAAGCACCGTGGGTGTGGACTTGTGGCAGCAAGAGTGGACCATGGGTGTGTCAGGAGTAAGAAGACATGGCAGAAACCCAGGGTCCACGGGGACCACAGGAGCTGGGAAGACAGCTCTGTGCCTGAAGAAGGCTCCTGGGTCCCGAGCAAGTTGAGAAAGAACTGAGACATGTCAGCAGTCACAGGTACCTGAGCAAATGCCAGCAGAATGTGGAAAGCCAAGACCAGGCCAGCCCTCCCTCAGCACCAGCAGGCAGCACCCCAGGGAGCACCAGCACAAGAGGGGTCCTTTAAGCCACGTGCACATGTACATTCAGCCCCTCTAGTTTCAAATGTCATTTTTGAGAGGAGCTGGGTGAGGCAGTCAGGAAAGGAATCTGAAAGGCCGAGTAATGGTTCCAAGAAGGCAAAGTTAAGTCTAAAGACACTATAAATGATGGGCTGGAATTAAGTTAAAACTCGAATGAGCTAAATTGAGAGTCTCTTCTAGCAAATGGGGCAGGAGCCTGAAGGAAACACTGGTTCAGGGGGGTCAGATTTGTTATCAAGCAGTGATTCGCAGACTTTGGTGGGCATTAGAATTACCTGCAGGGTTTAATGGGTCATAGATTGCTGGGTCTGATTCTTAGGCGATCTGGGGGAAGGCTTGAGAGCTTACGTTTCTAACAAGTTCCCAAAGGATGCCAATGCTGCCAGACTGGGACAATGTCTTGAGAACCACTGTTGTACAGAGTTAAAGAGCTGCACTGTCCTGGCCCAGCCAAACAGGGTGATGTAGAGACTTCTCCATCTATCACTACTGTACCAGAAGTACAGGCACCAAACAGCAGCTGTGCTTCTGACTGGCTTGTAGGATGATGCATGGCTTGTATGTTTTACTTTACGCATTCTAGTTACCAAAAATGAGCATCTGTTACTTTTGAAATTTGCAAAAAGGGGAAAAAAAAGAAAAAGACAAAAGGGTTCTTGAAAAAGATAAAGAGATGTGCTATTTGGGATCTAGCTAACACAACTGAAGAAAATGAGGCTGAGCAAAAAGATCACTCTCGCTCTTCCTTCCTGCCCTTTCAGCCCTGACTTTTCTCCTGCAGATATTTTACAATGAGGACCAGTCCCTTCTGCAGACAAAGAAAGCAGCCACCAAACAGGTGTGATGTAAGGCATAAGGAAAATCCCACAGGCCCTTAAATATCTCCCCAACCCATCTGCCTTGATACTAGAAAATTGCTCCATGGACTAATTCCTAAAGGACTTTGGAAGACATGCATTGTCCCCAACCTCAGCCTCTACGTTACCTGGTAGGGACTGGTGTTAGCTTTCTAACCAGGGAGCTGTGATCTAACATAACACCTGGATTGACCTGGGGTCTCTAGGAGAGAGAAGGAATCTAACGGGTTGGGACAAGTAACAGGTAGATTTTTATTTTATTTATTTATTTTTTGAGACAGAGTCTCACTTTGTCACCATTGGTAGAGTGCTGTAGCATCATAGCTCACAGCAACCTCAATCTCTTGGGCTCGAGCGATTCTCTTGCCTCAGCCTCCCAAGTAGCTGGGACTATAGGTGACTGCCACAATGCCCAACTAGTTTTAGAGATGAGGTCTCGCTCTGGCTCAGGCTGGTCTTGAACCTGTGAGCTCAGGCAATCCACCTACCTCAGCCTCCAGAGTGCTAGGATTACAGGTGTGAGCCACTGTGCCTGGACTATGACAGGCAGATTTTGATGGTGGGTATCAAAAGTTCCAGGTCACAATGACTTAGTCTGGGGTCAACCTGGTAAAGGGGATCTGGAGAGAGGCAACTAAGGCAGACTTGCACAAATAACACTGAGACTGAGCCTGCTGGCCCAGCCTGGCATCGGGGATGCCAGGATACAGGGCAGTTATGAGCTGGGACCTGTCGCTCCTCCTCTTGACAGTGACACTGTTTGGAAGGGTTCCTGCCACAAAGGCCAAATGGCCAATACAGGTGGAAATTTCACACTCAGTGAAACTTTAAAAATAATTCAACTCCTTGTAGTAAATTGTCCTTTGACTGTCCTGGGACATCTTATTTTTCCAAAGGCATGATTTTCTGGAAAAAAAAAAAAAAAAGATACTGGTGCCCAAGTCTGGCTCATAATGAAAATCGCAGAATACATAAATTTCTTTTGAAAAGAACTCAGCTCTTACAGAAAGGCCCAACTTGCCTCTTGAAGGAGGAGGGGCAAGCATGACCACCGGCCTTACTCCCTATTTCCTGCCTTGGTTATGAAAATGCCTCAAATATAATTTTTTTCTCAACTGTTTCAGGCGTGTCCCAAGCTTAGAAGCTAAGCAGGCTAACTTACTGCTCTGAGCTACCCAAAAGGCTTTTTGTATTTAGAGGCATTGGAATCCACCTTCTTGGCCATAACACTCTGAAGAAGCTATTTCCATTCCAGCTCAGGAAACACATCCTTCAGTGGGCAACATCAACAAGCTGGGCAGTGGCTCCCGTGAAGCCAGGACTGACAATCCGTGGCTGCTGTATGCGAGAGGAAGTGCACCACGGCCCCCAGGGGCACAGATGCCCAGGTAACTGGGGACCCTCTGTCTCTTCCCTTATTATTCTCCTTCTTTGGCTTTGATCCTCTGTAGGGCAAGGATCATGTCTGAATCATCACTTTAGCCACAAATGCCCAGCACTGTGCCTGGTGTGTGATAGGATCATTAATATTTATGGAATGTTAATCAATAAAAAAGAGGAAGCAAACCTATTTATCACTGGGCAAGGACCTTCTCTGGAGAAGACAGATAAATGGCCAAAAAACACAAGATTCATTTTTCCCAATTATCAGAGAAATGGAAATCACAACTATCTTAAGGTATCACCTATCCCCATTGAGAATAGCCCACATCACAAAGTCCCAAAGCTGCAGGTGCTGGCATGGATGTGGAGAGAAGGGAACACTTTTATACTGCTGGTGGGATTGCAAAGTAATACAGCCTCTTTGGAAAGAAGTACAGAGAAACAGAGAATCTTCAAAGAATGAAAAGTAGACCTTTGGTTTGATCCTGTAATCCCATTACTAGGTATCTACCCAGAAGAAAAAAAATAATTTTACCATAAGGACACCAAAATTTTACCACAGCTCAATTCACAGTCTCCCAGATGTGGAATCAACCCAAGTTCCCATCAACACAAGAATGGATTAACAAACTGTGGTATATGTATACCGTGGAATACTATTCAGCCACAAAAAGATAGACTTTACATCTTTCATATTAACCTGGATAGAGTTGGAGAATATTCTACACAGTAAAGTATCACAAGAATGAAAAAACAAGTATCCAATGTACTCAATATTCACATGAAACCTATAGAACAGCAGTTCTCATCCTGTGGATCACGACCCACAGGAACTGTATTAAAGGGCCGGGGCATTCGGAAGGTTGAGAACCACTGCTGTAGACGAACAAATACATGCAAGAACTTCAGGATCAAAGGAAACAGTTTAAAAAGTATGGTTTGAGGGTGATAAAGGTGGAGAAGATAAACAATGAGGTTCTCATGGCTTCCTTACAAAGAAAGAAGAAAATGATGGAAGGGAGACCATATAAGAACCCCGTGAGCCACAGACTGTTTCACCAGGTCCCATACCAGTTCTGCAACATGGTGTGCAGAGTTGGCTTTCAAAGGATGTACTCAGAGCCCTGTGACCTCAAATATGAAATTGGCATATACTTCACCAAGAACCTCAAAAACCTGGCAGACAAGGTCAAGAAGACCTCAAATAAGCTGATCTACATGTTTGAGGCTGAAGTACTCATAAGCTCCTATTGCCTGGGTCAGAAGTCAAATATTGTCCCCCCACCATTGAGTCCTGGAGCCATAGATGGTCATGACAAGGTGGTTGACAATGTCTTCAGTCCTGAAACATTGGTTATTTTTAATGGCATACAGGCAATGCCCCAATATTTGTGGACTTTTATGCAGGATCATGTTGGGTTACAGGATAACTCATTGGGACCAATGATGTTTTCCCAGAAGCCTTGGGGATTAACCTTTATGTTGTTGAATTAACTAGCATGGCCTTACTTTGGGGGAACTGAACAAATAATGACCGTCAATGACTCAAAGAGTGGTTTGAATATGTCAAATAGGTTATCCGTCTGAACTGGCTGAGTTATTGAAGGAACCAGCCACACTCTATTTCCTTAGTGCCTTCATTTGTGTTTTTAATCTCTTGGAGTTGGGGTGAGAAGTTACCAACTAAAACACTCTCAGGACTGTTCCTTCTCCTGCAGCTGTTCTTTCACCTCCTTTGCTATAAGTAACAGCAAAAACGTTTTACATGTAATGAAGAGATTTTTCTAGTATATAGTCCAAGCCTTTTATTTTCTAAAATGATGAGCATGTAAACTATTAGGACAGCAGGATGATTTTTAGATTTTCCAGAAAATCTTATAAAGTGCTTTAGATATAAAAATAAATAACCTTTGTCTGATTTATGGGCTCTGAAAAAAACCCCACAATTAAACTCAACTGGGAGAGGAGTGGGAAGGAGGGAGCAGAGAGAGGGGGTGAGGCAGGGGAAGTGGTGTGCTCTCACCTAACAAGCACAAAGTAAGGGTGTATGGCCCACCTCCTGGGGGAGGGCACAAGTACAATTTGGACCTTACCTAACAAATGCAAACAGTATAACCTAATCATCTGTATCCTCATATTCATCTAAAATTTAAAAAATAAAGTCATTGTTGCCTCTAAAAAATTATTGAATGCATAAATGAATGATTCAATAAATATATAATAATTATAATGGCTCCAATAGAGAGAGCATTTACTGTCTTTATGGCATGCTAGGCAATTTAGATTTTATGATTTAATTTAAGCCTCCTAACAACTCATTTTACAGACAGGAATGGAGGGGGGAGAATGATGGCAGAAGAAAAGAGGGAAGGAGGATGAAGGGACAGAAGGGGAGAATGGCCAAGGGGAAAAGAGGACTAAAAGGAAAGGGGATGGAAAGAGAAAGGGAAGAGGAGAGAAGGAGAGGAGCAGAAGGGAGAGGGAAAGGGCGAGGAAGGGAGAGATTGAGAGAGAGGCCAACTGGCACCTGGTCCAGTAGAAGGTGCTGAGAGGGCTGCTGATGAGCCAGCAGAAGGTGCCATCTGGAGGGGTTGGCTGGAGGAGCCTGGTGCAACGCCAAGACACCAGTTGGCACCAAAGATCTGACGAGTGACCTGCTGGACAGGCCCTGGCACAGGGACTCTTCGTGTGGGCCAGATTCACAAACCTAACAGGCAGGCTTGACAACAGTCTGTCAACAAGTATGGAAGCTGGAGATGTTGCATCAGAAACCAGAGACTGGACTCTAATCCAAGCTTACAAACAGGAACTTCCACGCAGAGCCCAGGAACCCAGGGAATCCAGTAACAAAACAGAAACACAGGAGAGGACTTGGTATGACACCCCGGGCTGACTGACAGAAGGCATTTCATATGTGATAGCAAAGTGTTTGCATATTTATTTTTAAAGTAAAGACTTCCTTGGACTGGGAAAAAAGGTGGTCATTACAGAATAAAATTAAGCAAAGCAAAATAGAACAAAGATCAAAGAATAAAGCCCATTACATTACCTTACCTAAGCTGCCTTGCTGTTGGTAGATCTCATTGCAGACAACTCTCAATGTGCATATCCTAAGAGAAACAGATAGAGGGAGGGGCAGACAGATAGACCCTGCAACAAAAAGGTCGATTCTACTAATGTTATTTCTAAAGTATTGAAGTTAATTTTACTTAAATTAAAAATGTACTTAAATTTGTGGCTCAAATGTATACTTCCTCATGGTTGGAAAAACCTCAAGCACAGAATATGGTTTCAAATCATCCCAGACTACAAAAGTTTTGAGATACACAAAAATCAAGAAACATAAAATCAGTGCAGATGAAAACAAATGAAGCCCTCCCAGGAACATGTAAGCCAAGCAAATTGAAACTTGCCTGGGTAAATCAGAAAGGACATTTTTGACTGTGTTTCTTGGAAGTGAAATTATGGACCGTAACTTAGTCTATCTCAAAACTTTTGTAGTGACCCATGTATCACTTTAAGGTCCAGGGAAGGAGCAAATGCTGTTCTTCTCTGGAGGACTCACCTTCATCCTGCAGATCAAGTTCCAAGGAAAATTAGCAGCTTAGAATTTGACATCACAAAATACCCAAGAAAACAAGGCTCCATATTTGAAAGACAAAACAAAAAAGGGCAGAAATATTGTATTTCAGATTTAATATTATCAGACACACAATTTAAAATTATGTTTAATATGCTTAAAGAAACAGAGGGGACACTTGCAAATGAGCAGGGATCTAGAAATATAAAATGTGTCAAAACAGATCTCAGGAAAAACCAAATGGAATTTTAAAGAAACCTAATAATTGAGATTAAAACCTTAATGGTTGGCTATAAAGCCAATTATGTACTCACAGCTGAAGACACACAGTGACCCAACAGTAGCCCAGTGTGGTGTCTCACTCCTATAATCTCAGTGCTCTGGGAAGCTGAGGCAAGAGGATCTCTTAAGCTCTGGGAGGCTGAGGCAAGAGGATCTCTTAAGGTCAAGATCTCTTAAGCTTCAGGCTGAGCAAGAGTAAGACATCCATCTCTATCAAAAATAGAAAAACTAGCCAGGCACTGTGTAGGGTGCCTGTAGTCCCAGCTACTCTGGAGACTGAGGCAGGAGTTTGAGGTTGCTGTGAGCTAGACCAATACCACAGCACCCTAGCTGGGGCAACAGTTAACAACAACAACAACAACAACAAATAGTGAACCAAAGTGAGAACTAAAGGGATTATTAAAATTAACCATGAAGAGATGAAAAAATACAAAAAAGAAGCTAAGAGGAACAAAGAATAAAGTAGGGAGGCACAACATACATATGATATAGTTAGAATTCCAGAAAGAGGAGAAGAAGGAGGCAGAAGCACTCGTTGCAAAAATAAGAGGCAAGCACTTTCTAGAACTGATTAAGCCCTCTCATCCACAGATTTAAAAAGTGAGAAGAGAATATATAAAGAGAAATATATTCTGAGAAATATATTTCATAATCAAACTGGAAAACATCAAAAATAAAGAGAAGATTATAAAAGTAGCCAGGAAGATAAGCTAAATTAATTTCAAAGGAACAAAAATGAAATTACAAGTCTCTTCTCAACATAAACCAGAATGTAGTGGGAGAATATTATAATAATAGAAAGTAACCCTTATATGTATCTATATAATGTGCCTAGAAATGTTTTACTTGTGTTAAGTCATTGAATCTTCAAAAATTACAATGAAGCAGGAACTACTATCTTCTCATTTTCTATATAAGAAAATGGAAGCAGAAGGCTTATATAATTTTCCCATGTCCACACAGTTGGTCAGTGTCAAAGTCAGAATTCAAATAAAATTCGCCTTTTTCAGAGACTATGCTCCTGACCACTGTGTCCAATTAGTTCTCTGTGGTAAGAAATCATGGCAGCCTCAATTTTTTTGGCAGTCAAAGTATCCTCTATATTGAGGCCACATATAGTCTTCTCTTTGGGTAATGTCAGATGAAAATTTGAATTTGTAATTAAAAACCTTCCTGCAAGGAAAATTTCAGACCCTAACAGATTCACTAAAAAAGTACTATCAAATATTTAACACACACACACACACACACACACACACACACACAAAATGAAGCCAATAGTACAAAAACTCTACCGGGGGCAAGGGAGTGGGATGGGGAAGAACACCCCAAATTCATTTTTAAAGGCAAACACATAATTCTGTTTCCAAACCTGGCCAAAAAAAAAAAAAAATTATAAGAAAGTAAAATTAGAAATCAATCTCACTCATGAACATAGATGTAAAAAGTTTTATCAAAAAATTACCAAACCAAATCTACCCAGGGCTGTTTGGCAAAATCTGTCCAATTAAAACACATTTGTCCTGTGGCCTGGCAACTAGAATTCTGGGAATTCATTCTACAGATTTTAACTGCTGTCATATGAAACAGCAAGTGTTCACTACAATATAGAGTATTCATTACATCATTGTTTGTATTAGAATATTATTGGAGACAATCCAAGCTTCTAACAGTAAAGATCTCATTACGTAAATTATTGTACATTCACACAATGAACTATTATACAGCTAGATAAAAATAAATGATGACATTCCCCATGTACTGAAAGATCTCTGAGACATACTGTTAAATTTTAAAAAATCAAAATACATAACAGTATTTACATTATGCTGACTATTGTATTAGAAGGTAAAAAAAAGAATTTATATTTATAGTTGTGTGACTACTAAGAAACATCAGAGGATTACAAAAATCTGTGTGACAAGATGGGTTATAATCAGCGATAGGAGGAAGAATTTTAGCTAAAATCTTCCCATCATATGTTGTGTTTTGATTTTTGAACTATGGGATTATACCACAAAACAAAAAAAAATGCTAGAGATTAATAATGTCTTATGGGAAGGAAATAAAGCAAGATTATGATGTAAATATGCGACGAAAATAGTGTATAAGGAAAGAAGAGTGTGATTGAAACCCAAATGTCCCTTCATTGTTTGGGATGGTGAACAAATAAATTGATTAACTTTAGAATGTAAGAAGTTAAGCATTAATATTGTCATTGACGTAATTGATGTAAATAAGATATAAACAAGGTTCTAATAACAGAGGCTCAAAAGACATGAAGCAAAGTTTGACAAACTGCTACCAGATATATCTCAACCACAGTGGAAGATTTTGAAATATTAAATAGCTATCTCAGAAATGTATGGTTTTGAGGAGACAGAAATAAGTATGGCTACAGAATAACTGAACAATAAAATAAACAATCTTGCTATACTAGCCATATATAAAATTCTGGACCCAATAATAAGAGAGAACAGACGATGTGCACATGAACCAAAAATGACTATACGAGGCCACAAAATCACTCTCAGTACCTTTCAAACAACTGGTAGCATCAGACAGTGCTTTTTTACTACTACACTGTCAATGTAGAAATCCGTAACTAAAAACATACACTACATTACAACATTAAAAAGAAATTAATTCCAATCTGACTCAAACCATAGAAAGATTATAAAATTAAAATTACACACTCTAACTTGTATTATGACGCAAACATGAGCTTAATTTGAAAACAGGGCAAAAACATTACAGGAAAGTAATGTAAAAAGTAATCGTCTAACCCCACTCATGGACGTAAATGCAAAAGTCCTACCCTAAGTATTGTGCTTTTTTTTTTTTTTTTTTTAAGACAGAGTCTCACTCAGTCACCCTGAGGTTGAGTGATGTGATGTCATAGTTCACAGCAACCTCAAACTCTTGGGCTCAGGAGATCCTCTTGCCTCAGACTCCCAAGTAGCTGGGACTACAGGTGCCCACCACAACACCCAGCTATTTTTAGAGACAGGTTTTGCACTTGCTCAGGCTGGTCTTGAACTCCTGAGCTCATGTAATCCACCGGCCTGGGCCTCCCAGAGTGCTGGGATGACTGACGTGAGCCACCGCGCCCGGCCCAATATTGTGCTTTTTCTATTGGCAGAGCAGGAGGGGATAGAAATTAAACTAATAGAAATGCTGAAGCCAGAATAGAAGATGGAACAATGACAGCAGTGGTCCCAAGGAAAAAGGCCCCCAACCCCTGCTCATTACCAGAAGACTTCAACTCTCTGTTACATAAGAGTTCTGGGTTTAATCACCAATTGAAACTCTCACACGTGTGTTAAGGGCAGGAACAGAGTCCTCCCCTCACTACTATAAAATCAACTTAGCTATAAAATTCTTGGCCCACACTTTCTTTACCTCAGAACTTTGTAGGTATTATTTCACTGTGTTTTACATGTATTGATCCACTCTTCTCCCCGTGGCCTTTCCATTTATCTCTTGGTTGACTGAGATTTTTTTTTTTATTAAATCATAGCTATGTACATTGATATGATCATGGGGCATCATACACTAGTTTCACAGACCAGTTGACACATTTATATCACACTGGTTAACATAGCCTTCCTGGCAATTTCACAGTTATTGTGTTAAGACATTT
>CAUYPK010098313.1:0-62413 GCA_963574355.1 Loris lydekkerianus | reverse complement strand
TTCATGTTTACATGGATGGAGCTGGAACATATTCTCCTTAGCAAAGTATCCCAGGAATGGAAGAAAAAGTATCCAATGTACTCAGCCCTACCATGAAGCTAAACTATAGCTTTCACATGAAGGCTATAACCCAACTATACCAAAGACTATGAGGAAAGGACCAAGGAAGGGGAAGGGAGGGGGGAGGTTTGGGTGGAGGGAGGGTGATGGGTTGGGCCACATCTATGGTGTATATTTTTGTCTATAATAAAAAAAAAAATAAATAAATAAATAAATAAATAAATAAATAAAATAATAAAAGTAACATGAGTGAGTCAGAAAGGACAGTCAGCTAGTTTACCTTTAAACCAGCTGCTGCTAAATTTATTTTCTGAGCAAGTTTCCTGCTTTTCCTAGAGCTCTGGCCTGTTAGGGACCCAGCTTACTAACACCCCCATTGGGTCTGCAAACACCCTGAGGAATCATGGCCACAGTAGATGCTGTGGCAAGGCTTAGAAGATACATGAACTAGGACGTTTCCTACCCAGTACACAGTCAAAGAAGATACCCATTGTGGAGATTTGTATTTAGCTGGGGCAGAGATCAAGGGACCATCTCAAGCTCTAAAATATGGGTTTGAGGGCTTATATCCCTTATTACAGAGAAGACCCTTTGTGGTAATGATGAGAGGAAAACTCCTCTCTCCCACCAATTCTTCAGAGGAGACTGACGCCAGATCAATTGCCATTTTACTCCACAATGAACTAGTGGGATTAACACCCCCCTAAGAATCTGTGTGTGTGACCACAGACAGGAGGCTGCCCCCATGCAAGGCTCAGGTTCTGTATTTCTCAGGACTGCTCAGACCCTTAAAGTTAATGATTATAGAAACAATAGGAGCTGATATGCTTGCTCAGAGAAATTTCTGGCATCTTTGTTCCCTTCCTCAGCTTACCCTTTGGGCTAATGAGCAAATAACCTTCAATAAAAGCTGAGTGGAAATGATACTTGGGGCTACCATCAGAACCCCACAAGCGGGCAGTGGTCCCCTGAGTTCCCACCTTTGAAGATTCTATTCTGTGTGTCTTGTCTCTTTCTTTCTCCTTGTTTCTAACTTTATATTTCTTTGGTCGATTGCCGCCAGATCCACAAGTCTTAATGGACCCTGTCCCTGGGGCAGGACCCTGGCAAACTCATACTAGTTTTCATTTTAAGTCTGATTTTCTTGGTTTTTCTGGGAAGATCATCCCCATTTAGAAATAAGGATAATTTTGAACCCCCTAACAATATTTTAATGTTTTGACTTTTTAATTCTTCTTATATCATCACATTAGACCTTCTCTTTTTTTGAGACAGAGTCTCTCTGTGTTGCACGGGTTTTGTGATATCAGCTAGCTCATAGCAACCTCAGACTCCTGGATTCAGGTGACCCTCTTGTCTCATCCTCCCAAGTAGCTGGGTCTATAGGTGCCCACCACAGAACTCAGTTAGTTTTGTTATTATTATTTATTTATTTGTATTTTAGTAAAGATGTGGTCTCCTTCTTGTTCGAACTAGTCTTGAACTCCTGAGCTCAAGCAATCCACCCAGTTGGGCTCCCAAAGTGCTAGGATTATAGGCATGAGCCACCATGCCTGGCCAAAAGTTGTAGTATCATTTTTGTTTTCAAATTAAAATTAATAGACTATATTTTTTAGAGAAGAAAGAACAGAGAAGTCCCGCATAGCTTTACCCCAGCACATACACCAATAGCATCCTGCATCAGTGTAGTATTGTAGTACTTTTGTTGTAATCAAGATATTCAAGATTTCATATCAACTAAAATCCATAGTTTGCATCAGGCTTTCCTGAATTTAAATTTTATGTGTCTTGACAAATGTATCATGTTATGTAATTACCATTATATTATCATCCATAATAGCTTCCCTGCCCTAAAATTCTCCTGTGTTCCACCTATTTATGCCTCCCTCCTACCCTGAACCCTGCCAACCACTGATCTTTGTACTGCTATCATAGTTTTACCTTTTCCAGAATGTCATTTAGTTGGAATTGTACAGCAATAGGCCCTAGACTGGCTTCTTTCTCTTAGCAATATGCCTTTAAGGTTTCCTCATGTCTCTTTGTGGCTTGCTAGCTCATTTGTTTTGAGTGCTGAACAATACTCCATTGTATAGATGTACCACAGTTTATTTATTCATTCACCTGTTGAAGAATATTTTGGTCAATTCCATGTTTGGGTAATTATAAATAAAGCTGCTGTCTGCATGCAATTTTGCATGGTTTCAATACATTTTCTAGCTCATTATGATTAAAAACCAAGGATATTAATTGTTGAATCATATAGTAATATTATGTTTAGTTTTAAAAGAAACAGCTAAACTTTCTTCCAAAGTGGCTGTACCCAGAAGACCAAAAATCACATCATAACAAAGATATTTGTACCAGAATGTTTACTGCTGCCCAATTCATAACTGCTAAGTCATGGAAAAAGCCCAAGTGCCCATCAATCCACAAATGGATTAATAAATTGCGGTATATGTATACCATGGAATATTACGCAGCCTTAAAGAAAGATGGAGACTTTTTCTCTTTCATGTTTACATGGACAGAGCTGGAATATATTCTTCTTAGTAAAGTATCTCAAGAATGCAAGAAAAAGTATCCAATGTACTCAGCCCTATTATGAAACTAATTTATGGCTTTCACATGAAAGCTATAACCCAGTTATAACATAAGAATAGGTGCTGAAGTCATAGCCGTGACCAAGACAGACATGACACTGCCATCAAGAAGACAGTGGTGATAGTAAGAAAACAAATAATTGACGGATTGCAGTAATCAGTCTTGTGGAGAATACTCCAAGAACACATAACAAGGAGGTATGTCCTATTCCAGTGTCAGGGGAGGCACCCTTGGTGAATCAAGTTTAGAGCTCAAAATGAGAGTACGAGCAGATTGGGTAGGGCCAGAAGAAACAGCCTGAGTAGAGGTCATGAAGCGAAGGACATCTGGATGAACTAAAAGAAGGCACAGAATGTGGCACACACAGAGGTCAGCCAAGTCTGGAAAGGTAGGCAAGGGTTAGATCATAAGTATTTGGAACTTTTCCCTAACAGTGATGGGAGGCCACCTAAGACTCTGGGAAGAAAGTGACATGTCCAGAATTATCTTTTCAAACAATCATTTGGATACAGTATAGAAACAGAAGGTGGTAAAACGGAAGTGCTGGGAGTCTAGCTAAGAAACTACTGCTTCTTCCAGAACAGAGACAGGAGTCCCTTGGGTAAGGATGGTGGCAAGGGAGATGGAGCTGGCTAGGAAATGGAACTGAGAGGTCTTGGTAAGTGAGTTCATTGCTCCGCAGGTGGAAAATGAGCAGAAAGGCAGACTTCGGCTCCGTATACCAAAATGGAAGAGGATGCCCTTCAAACGAGAGCACCGCCTTTCCTCGGGAAGCTTCCTAGGAAATACTGGATGATCAATCATTGGTGACACAAATACGAGGGCTGTCTGCAAAGTATCCAGCCATTATTAATCCTGCTTTTCCTTGCACTTGGCTGGATACTTTCCAGACAGCCCTTGCATACACTGGGATCAGGAATTGGACTAGGTGGCATCTGAGATGCTATGACCTCTAAGACTCTTTGCTAAAATCAACAGAATGATCAGGTCATGTGGACAGCTCAATGTAAAACACGTAGGAAAGAAAGTGTGTGTGTTTTCCTCTCTGTTCAAGTTGAGCTTCTTACAGAAAAGTACACTGATAAATTACAGCTTGTCACTTGGGTGGTAGAAAAAACAACGCATTTCATTAATTACTGGTATAAATGGTTCTATGCATTTGAATGTATTATCTTAATTTCAGTAAAGATTTCTAACGTGTATGCTCTGGTAGTTATTTTTTTAATGCCCAGCATGCAGACCCATTGGCTAGTGGTATCTGGGATTATCTGCCTCACCCAATGGGAGCCTGGCTGTCTCGGGCATGAGGCTGCATGACAGACGGAGGCATCATTGTCTGCCATGCACAAACTTCACAGTACATGACAGGGAAAGAAAAGGTTGAAGAACAGTATGCACCAACCCCAACCATGAAAGGATGCAAACACCACCACGCCAAACAAAGGAAAAAGGAAAAAAGCGCATGGAAAAAAAGTGCGTTGAGTCTCATAAACTTACCAAAAGGACAAAATGAGATTGACCAAGAAATGCTACTCAGAACCAGCTTGAACAAAGGCCACCTAACACCAAGACCACTGACATTGGCTCCACAGTCGTAGTGAAGGTGGGCAGCATCACCAATTTTTGCGAGGCACGGCCTGCCCAAAAGCAGCGTTGGCCACTCAGACTCAAAGGGATGCTCTCCTATCCTGATCGGCTCCTTACTAGGACACCTTGACACATCGCCACAAAAGCTGGCTACAACATAAACAACCCTGTTTTCATGTCGCAAGTGTGGAAAACCAGGACAATTTCCTTTTTTCTTTTCTTCTTCTTAGCGAAACACTCATGGACTTAGAGTCTATGAAAAGCAGGGGTGCAAGGGCAGGAGTCAGAAGGGAAAATGTAAGCATTTTATAATTTATAAAGAGATAATTCGTGACGCCTAAGACGACCTTGATCAAAATCTTGGTTCTACAATCTGGAGATCATGAGCCTCAACTTCTGATCATAAAATGTGAGATTATACTAGTCCCCACCTCACAGGAAGGACAGAGACTATGCCTGTGAAGAATATTTCACAGTGTCTGACACAGTAAATGCATTTCATGTGCATTACTACTTTTTGTGCTATTATTATTATTTTACACAAGAGGCATAGGAAGTATCGCTCTAACAACCTCTTTATGTATCATCTGGGAACAAAGATGAAGTTTCTCCAAAAGAAAGACAGCAATTGACTAAGTCAAGAACCAAATGGGACTCGCATCAGGTTCTCAAAATGTCAATACCATAGAGATGGCTACACAGATGGGCAAGGGGTGGTAATTAGAAAAAAGAAATGCCTCAAGATGGCAAAGACATCTCTGTCATGTTTGACAAGCAAGGTGACTATCTACAAAGCAGTGAAGTATAAATCAATTACAATAGGAAATTACGCCTACAGTTTGAAGAAGGCCCGTGTGAGTTTTGCTTCCTGAAGACGGCCGTTTTGTGCTTCCCTTCTTCTTTCTGGTAATTGCAAGATCCTTACACAGGTCTGTTTCACGGGTCTCCATGTTTACCATAGTTTTCAAAGTGGATGTGCTTTTAAGTAGTAACACAGACAAGCAAACATAGCAATGTACCAAAGCATTCCGATTTTGCCCCTCCTGCTTCAACATATTAGTAATGGGTGCTTTTGATTCTACCGCTTGATCTGACTTCACAGATGAGCTTGGATTTCTAGGAGAAGTTTAGATGTCAGGTGCTCCCCATAACATCAAAGGCTGTGACGTCAGGCAGGCCCCAGCCCTTTCTTCATCACCAAGAGAATTAAATGAGACGGGAGGCTGTGCTGAGCCTGAGCAACTTGGCTAAATTTTGCATGAGAAAGCAAGAATATCACTCTTTTCCAGGCAACTCTGTAGAACAGGCTAGGAAGGTACGGGCTCTGACTCATGGGAAACACACTGAGATTTCAGTAAAGGTAAATAGTCACTTTTAGCATCTCATGTGTTAGTCTCTTTCAACGGAGTAAAAGTGACCCTCACGTTTTTATCACCTGTTGGAGACCTCAGACTTAGTGAAAGAATAAACAGATGACTTCAAAACGCTCCCAACTCCAAGATTTGGTCATCTTCTGAATATAAGACGACGTTATCTTTATTGATAATACAATGCTGGATACTTTTCAGCGTTTGGGAAACAAAGTCCCCTGATAACTGGGTCAATAAAGGCACAGAGAACACGCTCCAGAGTTAAGGAAAACTGAAAGACTGGGATGCCTTTAAGCGTCATACAGACTGCAGACACATCTGAGACAATTTCAACCTCCATGGAAATGCACAGAATATATGAATTCTCCCATTAAAAAGGCTTCTTTTTTTTAGTCTTGCACTGTGCTAGGTGCTAAAAATGGAACACAAGAGACAGAATCAGCACCCTCGCAAAGCTTACAATCTAGTGGGAGATTTAGAAAATAAGAAAACAAATTACAATATATCCAAGTGAGCGCTAGTATGAGAGAAGAAGGAGATTCTAAGGGAACCCAAAGAAGGGGCAGAAAACCCTTGATGGGTTGAGGGAGCTTTGCCAGAAACAGCGCGTAAGCTGAGATCCGCAGTGTGAGTAGGAATGAGGTGAGCAAAAACGTGGCAGGGGTTAGTAAACGGAGAGGGTTCAGGTCACCGGGAAGGGTATGATGAAAGGAGAGCACAGAACGTTCAGGAACTAAAAGTAGGTCTCGCTGGACAGAGAGTATCTGCTGTATGCAGAGAAATGGTAGGAGGTGAGAAAAAGTCAAGTCACAAAGAGCTTTAAATCACTGAAAGGTATTTCATCAGGAGAGAGACAGTATAAAATGGGGGTTTTAGAAAGATCCTTGTGAGTACAGTAGTGAGAAAACATGGGAGGGAACAGGGCTAGATGCGGAGGTATCAGAGTACTGAATGGGAGTGAGTTATCGCCGGAATTAACATGCACATATGAAAAGGATGGAGGCAAGAGACATGCAGATGCCGATCCAGCCCACCCGCTTGGTGTAGGGGGAAAACGCAGCAGTCCACAGTTCCAGCCTGGGAACAGGTAGACCCAAGTGTTTCCGAGGCAAGGAACCCAGAAGCAAAGTCATAACTTCAACTTTGGATATTGTGAGTTTCAAGAGTCAAAGTGGGGTGAAATGGATAGTTCTGGAGCTCGGGAGAAAAATCCAGGCAAGTGTCACAGACCTGACAATCTTCCACACAGTCACCATAGCACAGTGAGAGAACTCTGTCACACTGCGAGAACGCTGGGACCAAACCATGAGACACTGTGACGTGCAAAGAGCAGGCAACAGAAGATGAGGACACAGAGGCTACTAGGGAGTGGAGAACCACTGGGGAAAAAATGTCTCCAGAACAAAGGATGGGAGCCTAGAAGTGACAGCTCTCAAATGCTACCTGTGTGACCCTCTGCTACATGCTGCATGAGGAGTCACAGGAATCTTAAGCATGGTCCTGACACCCGGCCAGGTTGTCTGTACTCAGGCCACCCCAAGAAGCTGGCAAAGGACAAATGAGGCTTCAACGGAGGCGCCATTAACCCAAAATACAACCAAGGAAACAGACATGCATTCTGGGAGATCCAGAAAGACTCACCAGTCACAAGAGCAAGAAGGTATGGCACTGTGGATGCTGTGACATGCCAACCCAGGTCCTCTTTTCAGGACCGATGTGCCTGTCCCCACAGCCTCTAGGAATACCTCTGCTGCTAAAGGCTCACAGATGTGACCCTCAAAGGGAATTGCCTCGCCCAAGGGCACACCCCCTACCACAGAGCAGCCTACCAGCAATGACTGGCTAATGGAGATATGAGGGCCCAGTTCCCTTGCCTCAACTTAAATGTTTCAATTTGCATCAAGGGATTTTTGTTCCCTAATAAAGCTACACATGTTCTGGTGGAAGGCAAAACGGAAACTGGAAATTTAAACAATAATCTGAAAGAACGCTCTTAGCAAAGGAAGAGACAAGCGCCACGTAGGAAGCGGTAAGTGAAGTTCACAGAAGGCCAAGGTGGCCCGACAGTAAAGGTTACAGATGTTTTCAATCATTCATTCAGTGAAAATTCATTGAAAGCCAACTACCAGCCCAGGAAAAGCACCATAACCTGGGCAAACAAACTTGCCTTTACAGAGCTCAGAAAATGGTGGAGCTCAGCAGTGGAACCACTTTTCCAATGCTCCAGGAGCCCAGATGCAAAAAATGGATACATAGAATAATTTCTTAGATCCAGTGTTTTTTGCACAGTCTAACTTATGGCACATCCTTCCCACTACTTTAACTTATTACAGCAATAAAGCTTGTTTTGAATAATAGCAAAAACTTTTGATGAATCTCAAGGACGTTAAGTGCCTTCCTGCAACAGCCTTAGCAATCAAGTTCTTTCTGCCTTTGGTTTGCTTATCAAATTAAATAAAATCTTTGATTTGCTATGGAAATAGTTATAAATGGTATCAGGTTTGGTTTCATCATCTTGTCTTGCAATCTCAAGATATTCTTCATTTTAACCAATTCTGAAGTCTTAAAGAAGAGAAGAAACGTTTCCTGGATCAACCTCTAACAAATACCATTGTTCCCATGCCTTCTCTTAAGTTTAAGTCAGGGAAAAAGAAGCCAGACCTCTCAATAAACCCCAAAAAGACCTTTCATACAACATAACAGTGCAAAGTGTTAGACATTCCATTATTATTACACACAGATTATTACACCAGGTCTAGGTTATTCACTAACCACCACCACCTGAACCTTAGGTAGTATTTAATTGAGTGGGGAGGCTATTGTAAAGTGTATTTGCTTATATAATTTTATGTGAAGAGACAAAGAGAGGCCTGAATTTTTCTAAGGACATTGCAGCCCTTACTATTGCTGAAAATGGTGCAATCATCAGAAGTTCTAACATACAGCAGAAAAAGCTGTCTTCTGTTCACACACACACAAAAGTTGAGCTGGCTGTACCTTTTAACCCAAAAATCTCTAATATTTTAAAAATATGATGTATTGGGGTGGCACCTGTGGCTCAGTAAGTAGGGCACCAGCCCCATATACTGAAGGTGGCGGGTTCAAACCCGGTCCTGGCCAAACCTCAACAAAAAAATAGCCGGGCATTGTGGTGGGCACCTGTAGTCCCAGCTACTCAGGAGGCTAAGGCAAGAGAATCACTTAAGCCCAGGAGTTAGAGGTTGCTTTTGATGCCATGGCACTCTACCGAGGGCGATAAAATAAGACTCTGTCTCTAAAAAAAAAAAAAAAAATGATGTATAACTACCTATAAGTGTTGGGTTTTTTCATCATTACATTCCAAATGATAGCTTAAAAGACATTCGTGCCAGCCTAAGCACCGAGCATAGTTCTAGGCACATGGATAACCTACAATATTTGATGGATAGATTATTAAACAAATGACTATTTTTAAATAAAATTCAAATCCAGCACTTGCATAATGTCCACGACCTGTCAGTAAGGCCCTTGAGACATAATTTTACGAACACTGGACTAGGAGACAAGGAAATGGAAACCAAGGAGAAAACTCCCCTAACTCAGAATCTAAGGCCAGAATAGCAGTCCCTCCGAAGGGGAACTCACAGCGTGGGAGGGGGTGACCCAGATGTGTCCCTAACGTATCCATGTTGAGACTTCTTTAAGTCACTGATGAAGCAACAAGGTGATGAATCAACCTGGGAGCTCTGTGGGAGATAGGGTGACTACTGTCACGTGGGGTAACTTGAAAGCAGCACCCTTTATAGAAGAAACTGGAATAGAAAATAACAGACAGCACACCAAGGCTTCTCCAGGAACCTACTACTTTATAAACACATGCTCAGTGAATGGAATGGACCTTTTACTGAAGCAGTGAAACATTTGGAGGCAACAGCGTCTACCCACTGGCTAAGGTTAAGTGGGCAACATAAGAGCATGACAATGAACTGAAAGAAGAGATGAGAAGGGGTGGATTAAAAGCAGAAAGAGCCACTCCACAAGCCCCACCATTCACTAACATAGCAGAGCCAGAGGCTGACTCAAGGGAAGGATGAATTTCAGACCCATGTACAGGCCTGTTGTCAAAGGCCAGCACCACCTGTGCCTGCCACCCTGAGCACAGCTCCATGAACAACTCCACAGAGACAAACACCAAGGCCCGGTGGAGTTCCTGAGATTACCAATTCTCAGCTACAATTCAGAGCTCTAGACCGCCCCTCTTTACACATGCATACAAATAAGATGAGGCCAGCTGCTGACAAGGGAGGAGTTTATTTGAAGAAGTAATAGACTCAATCAGAATAAGAATTTCCAAAAATAGAAGTCATATTTTACAGCAGAAGCCATCAAGGTTAAAAGGATTAAAAGACTTGTCCAGCCACATGCTGTCACCAAACAGTAGAGGGTGGACAAGAGCCCTGACAGCACCAGTCAGGGTCCAGCCACAGAAGCGGAATCACTAGGATATAGTCATTAAGAGATGTACTGCAAGGAACTGGCTTCCAAACTTGTGGAGCTTGCCAGGCATACCCAAAATCCACAGGATAACTCATTAGAAAGGGCAGGCTGAACTCTCCAGCACAAGCTAAAGCTGTTGTCCACAGGTGGAATTTCTAGTTCTTCTAGGAGGCCTCAGTTCTAGTCTGAGGCCTTCAACTGATTGAATCAGGCCCACCATGATTATCTAGGATAATCTCTCTCCTTTACTCAAAGCCAACTGATTATGGACTTTAATCACATCTGTAAAAGATCTTCACTTGCAACACCTACACCAGGCATCCTCAAACTTTTAAACAGGGGGCCAATTCACTGTCCCTCAGATCGTTGGAGGGCTGGACTATAGTTTAAAAAAAAAAAAAAAGCTATGAACAAATTCCTATGCACATTGTATATATCTTATTTTGAAGTAAAAAATCAAAACGGGAACAAATAGAAACACACCGCCTCATGTGGCCCATAGGCCACAGTTTGAGGACCCCTGACCTAAGACTAATGTTTGACTGAATAACTGGCGATGGGAGCCAGCCAAGTTGAAACATAAAGCTATCATATTGACTTGTCGATAGCACCAGGGAGTTCTTTCCAGCATAGCCTCCTCCCAGATGAATGCTGCTACCAGACTCTCTTTTTTAAATTTCATTTTCTTTTTTTTTTCTTTTTTATTGATTGGGATTCATTGAGGGTACAAAGAATTAGGTTACGCTGATTGCATTTGTTAGGTAAAGTCCCTCTTAAAATTATGTCCTGTCCCCAAGAGGTGTGCCATACACTATAACTCTCCATCCCCTTCCCTTTTCTCCTCCCTCTCCTCACTCCCCTGCCCCCCACCTTGAACGGATTTAAGTTTTTCTCTTATGAGGGTATATATTAGATCATCTACTGCCTTCATATTAGAATTCAGCACATTGGATTCTTGCTTCTCCATTCTTATGATGCTTTACTAAGAAGAATGTGTTCCAATTCAATCCAGGTTAATACAAAAGATGTAAAGTCTCCGTCTTTTTTCATCCTACACTCTTAATGAAGAAAGGTTCTGAGTGACTATGTTACACATGTTCAACTTTTTTTTCCTCCAGTTAAAATTACTGAAGACAACACAACTGTCATAGACCAACAGGGGGAGGGTTTGTAGGGCTTATGCAAAATCATTCCCTCTAAGAATGCAGGTCCAGTAATCCAAAGTCTACACCACAATCTTTTCTTATCCAAGTCATCTGAAGAAGCAGTACAGGGTACAACTAGGAAAACAGAGATGGTTGATCCATTTTTCCACTTCACCTCTGAATATAACATTACTTTCTCCTCCCCATCACACCCAAGCCTCTTAGAAGAGCCGCCCATACAAGATGTTGCTATAGCCACATTCCCCACACATCCCCCGACTCATCATCACGCTGCAATGAAGCCCTCCCTGACCCACCAACGCACCCTGTGGAACAGATGCACGCCAAAGTTACAAATGACTTACTGGTTATGTAATCCAAAGGACACCAGTGACCATCCTCACTTCCTTAAAAGACAATCTTCCATGTCCTTCCATAACAGCAAAGCCTGATGTTGAGCCTTTGCTGTTATGGAAGGACATAAAAGACTGTCTTTTAAGGAAGACAATCTTGCTAACTCCTTGTCAATCTGTTCTTATTTCTCCCATCTCTAAAATGTCCATTTTCCCCATCCGTAGACCCCTCCTCATATTTACTGTTCTCTGACTTTAATCATAATCTAATGATTCCCAATCTCTATCTCCATCCCAGATGGCGCTCCTGAGCTTCAGGTTCACACGACCTCCTCCTGTGGACATTAACCCTAGATTTTCCCAAAGACACTCCAGACTTGCTGTCCTTTTCATAGTCTCCACTCTCTTCAACCAATGCTTTTTTCCAGTCCCATCATCAGCCTTACTGACTAAAACAGAATATCTAGAAATTATGCCTTAAGTCCTGCCTTCCCCTCTATCCCTACATACTGTCAATCAAGTTTTATTTCAGGAGGGGAGGGGAAAGCACAGCAGGAAATTACACTTCCCTTTCAGCCTCCTCTGCAGCTATGTGTGGCTATATAATTATCTTCAAGCCAATGAGAATAAGGCAGGAAGGTATGGAACTTCCAGACAGCCGTATTTGGAGAAACAACTCGACCTGCACCCTCCCATCCTTCCTCCATTCTCTTCTGAAAAAGATGGGTAGAGCTCCCATGGCCATGTTTGACCATGAAGTAGACAGAAGAGAGGAAGACGGCAGAGATACACAGATCTTGGTATCTGAGAATGTCACAGAGTAACACAGCAACCCTAGACAGTAAATCCAAGCTTTATTTCACTTAAAAGAATAAATCTTGTGGGCGGCACCTGTGGCTCAAAGGGGTAGGGCGCCAGCCCCATATGCCAGAGGTGGTGGGTTCAAACCCAGCCCCGGCCAAAAACTGCAAAAAAAAAAAAAGAATAAATCTTGTTTAAACCACAAGTTATTGTCTATATTCTATGATATGCCACCAAATATAAGCCTGAATGATACATCAGACTTCTGATTGTTTTTACATCTTTTGATTCCATCCACTTCTTTTCATCCCCATTACCACTCCCATAGTTGAAGCCACCATTATCTCTTATTTCAATTACTGAAACAGCACATTAACTGGTTACCCTCCTTGGAGTCTTCCTCCAATCTAACCTACTATTCCTTTCTGAAAGACAATCTGGGATTATATATCAATAGCATTAAAAAAGTTCACATTCTTCAAACAGATGACCATTGAACAACAAGGATCTGAACTCAATGGGTAACTTGTGTGTGGATTTTCTTCCACCTCTGCAACCTCAGACACAGCGAGGTCAACCCCTCGTCTTCCCACTCCTCTTCCACGCACTCAACATGAAGACAAGGATGGAGACCTTTACAACAATGCATTGCCACTTAATAAATAGTAAACATTTATTTTCTCTTTTTTATGATCTTAATAAAATCTGTTCTCTAGCTTACTTTAAGAATAACATCTACAATACCTATAACATACAAAATAGGTACTATTCAATTGTTCATGTTTTCAGCAAAACTTCCGGTCAATAGGAAGCTATTAGTAGGTAAGTTTCTGTGGAGTCAAAAATCATCCACGAATTTTCTGACACAGAGGATCAGTTCTCCTAACCCACGTGTTGTTCAAGGGTCAATCATTCATAGCAATTTCACTTCTCAGAATTTGTCCTGAATAAAATAATAAAATATGCATACAAATATATATTAATAATTTTATTTATGGATATTTATAACAGCAATCTTTATGATGGTTTACAATTGAAAACAATCCAGTTGTCCAATAACTAGATTAGTTATAGACAACACGGTACATTCAAGGGAAAACTAACCTGCCATTAAAAATTATGACACAGAATGGTATTTTAGGATTTGAGGAAATGCTTCTTTTTATGTATAAACATACAGTTAAGTAAAAATAAAATAGGCTTAAAGAGTATATGCCCTATATCCCAATTTGGTTTTCTTAATTACATAAATATGTATAGAAAACAAGTCCTATCTTACCTTTGTATCTACCCCGAAAGCTAACAATTAATTCAAGTTTCACATCAACTTATTTATTTACCGAACATTTATTGAATTATCAATTATGTCAAATACATAACAATAGTTATCTTAGGTACTATAATGTTTAGCTTATAGTTTTTAAAGATGCAACAATAAACATAAATTGCTTTCCCAAAAAAGGATAATAAATATTCTCAGTAAGTCCTCCCCCAATCACACTCATTTCCTAGTTTAAAACCTCAACCCCTATCACATGTTCTAGGAAGCCTTCCTGCACATCCCCAAGGCTGGAACATATATCGCTACCATCAACACACTCCTGGAGAACCCCATCTTCTCCTATCAACATACTCCCCACTGCACTGTAAACTGCTCACTTTCTTAACTATTTCCCATACATTATGGGCTCAAAGAGGGTGTGATTAACATTGTTTCCCTAGTTCCTGGCATATATTTGATAATCTATAAATACAAAATGAACAAGTGAATATTGGTGCTATGATTTCCACCAAAGCTACAGCTGCCTTCACCATCCAAGAGATGCGGAAGGACCCCTATCTTCAGATCCAATGCTTTAGATCACCCATAATCACCAGGCCTGAGCCATTCCTTAGCAACTGACCAGGTCACAAGGAGCCATATTAATTTCTTTCAAAGATAGTTTAAACCCATGAAGAAATGATCTTCTAGTGACTAGAATAAGGAGTGACTAGACATAAAAGTCTACTTGAAAATAAGCTGATGCCTACCCACAAGGAGTAATTTAAAATAACCTTTAAAAGGTGGGAGAATCATTCCTCCATTCCAATTTCATTGGGTGCTCGCTATATGCCAAGGAATCAATCCAACTCAACTGATAGATTTTCTCTGAATATCTGTTTCTTCAAATCCAGGTACAGAGAATCAAGAAGTTCTATCACAGATTGTCCATTCTGCTAGTACACATGTTTTTTTAGCAGGAATTATTACATCAGACATGATTGGGAAATAGGGGAATGATGTCAACACAACAATTTGTGTTGGTTAATACGCGATTCTTCATAGCTTGTTAATATTTCACAGCAATCACAGGTAAGCACTCTCACAAGGAAAAAGACTTGACAAAGTATGAAGACCTTAGCACAAAGCTGGAAATGTGCTTCACTGTCCTCCTTTCATAAGAGTAGGGGCTGAAACTGAATTAGCGGCTTCAGGAATCGTGCTTCCTACTAGGTCAACCTGCATGGTGAAACCACAAGAACAGGTGAAGAACCTGTGAGAACATTTCTCTCTATACGATGAATGAAGAAGGCTACACCCTGGACCAAATTTAATTTTGATGAAAATGGTCTCTAATAGATGCAAATGCCCAGCGTGAAGAAGGAAGAGGAAGCACAAGCTCAACTTGAAGATGGAAAAGGGAGACTCGCTAAGGGCAAACGCCAGCCAGGGGAGATACAACAACGCTGTATTTTTATTCATTTTGTTTTGTTTTTGTTAGCATCCTAGTTACAAAGCTCCATAGCTTTTCAGTGGTCTTTTCCGATTCTATTCTTCCCGTTATTTTTAACATGTGATTTTGCAGAATGCAAGGTGCATATACCGTTATGCCTCCATATCTGCGGATTCTACATCTGTGGATTCAACCAACTGTGGATCAAAAATATTGGGGGGAGAAATGGATGATTTCCTCCATATTGAACGTGTACATACTTCTTTTTCTTGTCATTATTCCCTAAACCAATGGTCCCTAACCTTTTTGGCACCAGGGACCAGATTCATGAAAGACAATTTCTCCGTGGACCAGGGATAAGAAAGATGGTTTGCAGACGATTCAAGCACATTGCTTCTCCAACTCACATCATCAGGCATTCGATTCTCCTAAGGAGCACACAACCTAGATTCCTCACATGCACAGGTTACAGTGGAGTTCTTGCTCTGATAAGAATCTAATGCTGCGGTTGATCTGACAGGAACGGAGCTCAGGCTGTGATGTGAGGGACGGGGAGCAGCTGTAAACACAGATGAAGCCTCACTTGTTTGTCCACCACTCACTGCCTGCTGGGCAGCCAGATCCTAACAGGCCACAGACCAGTACCAGTCCACAGCCCGGGGGTTGGGAACCATAGCCCGAAACAATACTGTATAACAACTATTTATATTTGCATTAGGCATTATAGGTAAACTAGAAAAGATTTAAAGTACACAAGAGGATGTGCCTAGAACTTGGGCAACCATATAGAGCTATTGTGGAAATGCCTATGTTCATCACTGCAAGAGAGTCCATTTTTAAGGAAATTTCTTTGAACAAAACTAAAGTTATCCTATTATTACTGATTTTATTTGGAATGAATGAAAGCAGTATTTTCGTATACATGGTAGACAAACTTACACATTATTACACGTTTGTATATAAAGATACATATCTATGAAGGGATGTATGCATATCAATTCCAAAAGATATTGAACATCTTAAAAGTACATCATCCTTTAGGAAGTATAAATAAACTAGATGTTGACACAGAAGGAACTGCCAAGTCCATCTCAATAACTTTCAACTTGGCCACTACCGACTTTCTCTGTAGACACACAGCATACTCCTTGAACATGCCTGCCATCTAAGTAGAGACCTCCTCCACTACATCAGGTAATCACTGGGGACAGGCGTAAAGCCCTCACTAGCAAGAAAGCCACATGACTGCAGCTTAAATGCATTCAATCTTTCTAATGAACAGCGTAGTTCTCTGACAAGGGACTCAGCCACACTTCCTTCCAGAGTGAGAAATGAGGCATCTACACATGGTTTTACCACCACCAAGACCATGAGCTTGTTTAGGAAAAAGATAACGAAGGCCACTCAAGGTACCTCGTACACTCTGTTCACTGACTCGGTCAACAAGTAACTGAATGTGCAAGATAGGGACCCAGAGATAAAGACGACAAGAAAACTGGGCTCCTACTCCACTGGCTACTTCTTCCTGACACCCAAACATCTTTGCAAAGGATTTTCAGTAGAATCCTGAGGTTCAGTACCGCCTCCTGGAACCAGATGAGTAATATAAGAATTAAATAAATGGGAGCATGGTAATAGGGAACATTGAAGACAGGGACAAGCTAGAGACCCTATGTTCCATTTGAAAGTTTTCAAATCCATTGTTCTTGGTGTTAGCGGTATAGTGGTGACCACAGCTGCCTTTCAATTCTATTGTTCTTATCTATCATTGAAGCAAGGCAAAATGTATATACAGCCTAGACCTGGCTCACAGGATGCCCCTTTATGATTCCTGTGCTTAACAGAGTGTCGATCTGAATACCTGGATAGGGAATTTCACTTTGTATCCAGGCAGATACCTGAATCCAGGACATCAACCAATATTTAAAATCACCTTCCAATAGGTGATGACTATAATATACCAGAAGATGATGAAAACTCTGCTACAGGAGAAAAAAACAGAACAACCTGTCAAGATCCAAAATTTTGGAACCCAAGCTTGATTATGTATCTCATCATTGTGACTGAAGAGTGCCATTACATAAACAACGTTTTCATTTTCTGGCGTCTTTAAAAATCAGCACCTATTCCTAAAAAAATGCTATTCGGGGAAGATTTACTCTTTACAGTTTAATTGTCTGAAACACCAAAGATAAGATGAAGAATCTCTACAATCTAAACTGTATCCTCACCATAAAGGGTTAAAAATAATATCAGCAGACACATAGGTGAAATATATTGATTACAAATGTAATAGCTCTTAGCCCACTCCCAATGTGGCTTCTTGGTCAGAGGTTATGAGAAGCCATTTTATGTACAAGGCAGTATATTATTTAATTAAAGTAATACCATAATTTAGGATATCTGGTATTCTTTGCTTTGATATCTGGTCAGTCAATGTACTGGATATTCTGACATTTTTCATAAATCAACATTCTATTTAGCCACATAAGGACTTTACAGTCAGAAATATATAAGCTAATATACACTCAGCACACCTTCATTGTTTTTAGAGCTAAATTGAAATATAAATTAAATTCCTCAGTATGTGTTAGGCAACGTAGACACAGGCTATAAAAATATTGACAATGGTCATATTCTAGTAATGAAATTTAGCCCTTTTAGTAACGACTATGCAAATAATCGGCTACTGATAAACCATTTCACATCTAGTACAATTAGCTACTCTCACACAAGTAATTATTATTACTGTCCTGCTTATTTGGACTTCAATAAAAACTCTTGAGGTGCTAAGATAGTTCCTAAGCCATTGTGCAAACTCTCCGAACAGGCTCATCTGGCAACTATAATTACCAATGTGAAGGAGGGCAGCTGCAGATGAACATTAAACAAAAAATTATCCCCAAAAGTTTCCTAAATTCCAAACTTTAAATGGGGAGGAACTGACAGCTCCTATAATATGCCCTCTTAACACCTTCAAGATGGAACTTTTCATTCAGGCAAGGTCAGCATCTCTAAGACGACAAAAATCCATGATCCCAACAAGATCAGTTTAGCCCCAGGACAGTATCTGCTTTGGGCCAATGTCTGGACAGCGCTGGTTTCACTTCGGGAAGCTCAAACCTTCCATTTTGCTGGGCTTCAACTTCTTGTTTCAGAAGTTGCTCTGCCATCTTGGAACAGACCAAGGTGCTTGGGCGATCCATTGGCCGCGTGTGCCAAAGTTCTTTGCTAGGACTCTAACCAACTTCATCTTCTCTGTCAACGTAGAGATAAGACAGGCGGGAAGGCGGTATGGCAGAAAAAAGGGGAAATTATAGCATCCTTTTTTTCTTTTCTTTTTGCAGTTTTTGGCAGAGGCTGGGTTTGAACCCGCAACCTCCAGCATATGGGGCTGGCGCCCTACCCCTTTGAGCCACAGGCGCCACCCGGAAATCACACCATTCTTTCAAGGACCTCGCCACCCAAGCCTGCGGGCTAGTGGTCCAAATCTGGGCCTCCCCAATTCCAGAATCAAGCACAAGACCCTGGTCATGCAGGAGGACAAAATGCTAACTTGCCCATTCTCCATTCTTCTTTCACACTAACCAGCAAACCCACCATCTGAAAAAGTTTCAGCTGCCGACCGGGGCCCAAGGAAAAGCTCCTAGTGAGCGAATCACCTCTGCTGTCTCTTGTGGGTGGCTCATTCTGCCATCTCTTACCCATCCCTCCCCTTTTGGGTGCTCATCTCTATTTAGCCCAAAGCCGTGGGCTCGAGAGGTCATGTCAACCCATTTATGTTCAAGGATGTCCTGTTCCAGGCTGGTCCCTAAGGCTGGTTTCTTGGGAGGATCAACAGGCCTGGTTGAAGATGACTGGCCTCTTCCCTTCATCCTGAAGCTTGTCTTGGGGGCCAATACCTCTTAGGGTGGGGAGGAAATTCTCCCCAGCGACTGGAGGTCGTCTCTTCACTTGCCAGGAATCCAAAGCAGGAATGTTGTGTCCTGGGCTAGCTAAGCCCTACTTCCCCAGAGATGCCAGACTAACGCCTTCCTTCACCACTCTTGGACAGTATCAAAGTAGCCAATGCTGGCCACTACCTGTAGGGACCTGGAGACAGGTGTCCGCTCAGGATGCTGGAGCTCACACGCGACGTCCTCTAGGAACGTGTTACCACCCAGCTCTGACTTCCACGTTCTAGTCCTTTCCACCAAAGGCCCTCTGCAGCGCCCCCTTTCGCCCCCGCTGAGCCTGACACCCACAAGGACCGCCCCCACGCCCCAGCCCGTGGGGCTTCCGAGCCGGCCGCCGGGCAGCAGGTGGGGGGAGGGGGCCCGCTGGCCCGGGGGAGCGGTTCGGCCCGTGTCTCCCGAACCCCCACCCAGACGCCCACGCCGCGGACCCCCAGGACCCCGCTTCGCCCCTGCCGGGCTCCGCACCGGCCGCCCGCGCCCCTCCTCTCCCGCGCCCCCGGCCCAGCCCGGGCCCCGCACCCCCGCCGGCCGCGGCGCGGCCCCCCGCATTCCCCGCACGTCCGGCGCCGACTTTTACCTGTACTTTCTGCACTCGGGGCGGCTCGTCGGGCGAGAAACACCTCCCCGGGACCGCTACCTCCCCCGCCCCGGCTCCGCCCGGCTTCCTCCTTCCCCTCCAAGGCCGCAAAGTAGATGGAGTAAGAGAGTGTGTGTGCGAGAGAAAGAGAAAGAGGGAGCGGGCGCGGGCGCCGCGGGAGGCGGCGGGCGGCGGGCAGGAGGCGCGCCCGGCCCCCGCCACCCTCCGGCCGCCGCCGCCGCCGCCGCGGGCTCGGCAACTCCGGCTCGCGCCCGGCCCCGGCCCGGCCCGGTCCCCGCCGCCCGCCGCCGCCGCCGCCGCCCGCCGCCGCCCGCGGGCTGGGGCCGGCCGGCGCCCCCGCGTCCTCGTACCTCGTAAAGGTCCCCAGAAGCCATGCCAGGCTGCGGAACTTGGCTCGCCGGGTGTGCGCGTCTGCTCGCTCGCGCCCTCCGTGCGTGTGCGCGCGGGGACCAGTGTGCGCGTGTGTGCGCGCGTGTGTGAGTGTGTGTGGTGTGTTGAGTAAACTGTGTTTTTGCAGAATGACAGGCTTGGGGGCTGCCTATGCGCAGAATCAGAGCGGGCGGCGGCGGGGCTGGCGTAACCGGCAGCGGCGGCGGCGGCGGCGGCGGCGGCACGAGCGCGGGCAGCAGCGACGGCCGCGCAGCGCGCCCGGGAGGCACGGACGCGGCCCGAGCGCCGCGGCCCCCGCGACCCGCGACCCGGCGCCCGGCGGCGGTGGCTGCAGCCGGCAACGGCTCGCCCCGGCGCCGCCTGCAGGAAGCCGCCCCGCGCCCGCCGCCGGCCCGGACGCTGCTGCCACTGGGCGAGTCCCCGCCCCCCGGGAGCCCGGCCCGGCCCTCGGGCGGGGGGGCGGGGGCGGCTGCCCGGCCGCGCCCCTGGGGACCGGTCCCCGAGCCCGGGAGCGCTCGGGCCCGCCCCGCCACCCCGGGCGGGCTTCGGAGGCGGCGGCGGGGCCCCCGGGGGTGGCGGGCCAGGTGCCCGGCGGGCGTGCCCGGCTCGGGGCCGCGAAGGGGCGGCCGGGAGGCAGGTACAGGGCTGCGGCTTCAGGTCGCGGGGACGGGATTCCCCGGCCGAGCCCATCGGGCCGCTCCCCGCCCCGTCCTACCCCGGGAGGGGAGTGGGCGCCGCCTTAGGAGACCTGGCCCCTTGGGGCTGCGCGGCCCCTCCCTCAAGGCCGGTTTGTAAAAGGTGGAGGCCGAGCGGAACAGAGACAAAACGACCCATCCAGGGGTGCCATGGACAGCCAGGACAGCGTGGCCACCCCTTAAACCCTGGAAAGTCTTTAGAGCCGGGGGTGGCCTTCCCTCAGCAACTCTTCCCCACTTCCCATTCATTCAGTCACCCGTTATTCAACGAACAAAGTCTTCTCAACTGCACGGTGTCCACACACCTGGGATGCTGCCCACAGGGGACTCAGAAACCGGCAGGGAAAACGACATTTCCCAAGTGAAGAGGGTAATGGTACATTCGGATCTTCGTCAGGAAGGGATTCCCGCTTTGTGAAGGGGCTCCAGAGCTGGAGGGAATGGAGCAGCTCTCTCAAATCCAAACCTATTCTATAAGGCGTCTCTTCCTACCCATATGGGTGAATGGGCACCCTTCTGCTTAAAACCTTCTTATAAAAGATATAGCCACCTCAGAACCTGTTCTGGAATTGAAGGAAAGGTCTTCTTCACCCCAGCTCCCTAAAATGTCCAGCTGGTTTCATTCTCTTCAGATAGGATGTGGGACTAATTTCCATCCGCCCTGAGTCGTTTCCTACTTGCGATACCACAGGCAAGTCACTGTACCTGTCTGAGCCTTGCTTTCCTCGTCTCTAAGTGGGAGATGGTGATAAGCCCCCGAGGTGATGTGAAAATTAAATAGAGGATCTATGTGTACATGGAATGGCCTATCCTTCCCAACAGAACTCGATCAAGGTCATTTGATTTGTGTCTGAGTCTGGACCCTGAACTACCCTGAGATGAGAAAGGGGCCAGACAGGTTTGAATCTAGAGGTGGTCAAACTTTTAGAAGTCACCAAATGTGTTCATTTAAAAAAATTTTCATAAAAAAAAAATTCATAGAATCTAGACATCGAAGTTGTCATGTCCATCTCATTCTAGGATACGTGAGTTTGCATATGCTGTTCCCTCTGCCTAGAATGTCCTTCCATGTTAAATCTATCTGGAAAACTCTTGCTCTTCCTATCGATGCTTGTTTATCTTTGTATCACAAGCATCCACCATTATTTCTCACAGAAAATAGGTATGTAACGAGTGTTTGTTGGAATGTGCCAATGTGCAACAAACTTTATACTGATTTCTACGTAAAATCCCATATTAAAATGGTGAGGGTGTGGAAATAATAAATAAGAAAGCATATTTGGCTTAGAAACTGTGGAAATTGTTAATAGCAGTTTTTTTCCCTCTCTTCCTGTTGCTATTTCCCCCATGGCCATAGTTTTAAATAACATTAATAATAAGCATTCTCTTATCTGTAGGTAGTAAAACAATTTTTAATGATCCTTAATTTGTATTTGGGAATAAGTGCACCACTGTGGCATGAGGATGTAATTGGGGAATAGAAGACAAGAAAAAGAAACTGGGTGGGTTTGGAAGTAATATACCCCGACAAGTCTGAATATATCATCAGTAGGTTCACAAAAACACTAAAAACTTGACTTCGTGCTGACCGAATACTCGCTGGGAATGTTTGGAAAACCCTCATCTAGACAACAATTGTTCAAAAAGTTTGCAGAAGGGGACACTCACTGTGGATGGGCATGCTCAGGAAATGTGTTAGGGCTGAAGTGGATCTTGAAGACTCATCGAAAAGGAGGAACAGTCTTTTAGTTGAAAGAAGGAGATGGTGTACAACTCTGGAGTGGAAAGGGTCTGAGACGACTACGAGGCTGGCTAGTGGAGGTCCCAGTACCCTCAGTGGGGAATGGGGCTCAGTTCATGGAAAGTCTTGAAAGCCAAGCCAAGAAGCCTATGATTCAGCACATCAACGACGAAAAACTGATGTCAAAATCATGTGACAATCAAAAGTGTGCTTTACAAAATCTGGAAGAAATGTGAGAAATGGACAACTGGGATTGAGATCAGAGCCAGGTAGAAGAATCATGGTGGTCTCTGGTGATGACAATAGAAATGAAGAAAAACAGGATTTGTGAGATGGTCAGAAGAAAGAACCAGGCTAACGTTTATTGTGGTTACTCCACCTACTTCCATGAAACATTTGATCCAGATCAACAGGACTCAATGACTAACAGGATGTATGTGCCCTGAGGACTGGGGGAGGGCCAGGCAACTAAGGAAAGAAAGGACACAGAGATGACTAAGACTTTAAACAGAGTGACTAGGCTACCCGTCCATCGCCACACTATTTTATTTTGAATTTACCCCCCAGACCATTGCTGGCTTCCGGAAAAGGCAGATGCTTCCTGAGGGATGAAGGGGGCAGGGTCTCTGCCTACTGTGGGAAGGTCAGCCCAGCCATTGACAGTGTGGCTCCAAGTACTTGAGATGATGGAGGATTATTGTTCTTCATGGAGAATGGAAGATACCTGCCATCTTCCACCAGCTGGGGTAGACTCTTCATACTGGGTCATAACTCAAAGATCAAGTGATGGAAAACTCAACCCTAACTCAAAATGGAACTTATTGACTCACATAGATCAGAAAAGGATGGATTTGCTCTCAAGATTGACTGGATTCTATATCTCAAGGAGTATAAAGTGGCTTCTCTCACTCTCTCCTCCTTTCTGCGCCCTGGAATCTTTCCTGTTGAAGATGAACTTTTCTAAGCAACTGGGAATATGGCATGGGGCAGCTCCCGTCATCCAGGTTTATACTTCATACAGCATTTATAAATCCCAGGGAAGGGCTCTCCATTGCCACCGTAGCTCACACGCTCAATGACTAGTCATTCACTGATCGTATGCTACAATTGGTGAGGCTTAAGTCACACTCCCATCCATGGGAAGAATATGGCAATTGGCAGTTTTACCAGAATTACATGATCAGAATTGGGATGAGCCAAAACTCAAAGGAATCCTGAAAAGATAGGCACCTACTATACACTAGAAGAAACTAGGATGGAAAGGGAACTTAGAGGCAAGGGCAGTTGCTGCCTAGAGCAGAGCCTCATAATAGATCAAGACCGACCAGTTTAATGTCAAAAAAATGTGTCCCATTTGACAGTAGCATTCAAATGTGACAATATTCTCTTTCTGGTGTTACTGGAAACACAATCTTGACTTCTATATCATGTAGTGGTTAGTTGAACAGGTGGGTTCTAGAACAGGATGGCGCAGGCTCCAAACCTTGCTTCATCACTACTAGCTATATAGTAAAAGCCTCTTTAATTAATCTGTCCTCCAATTTCTAAATATATTTGTTACTTATTACTGCTTAATAAATTACCTCTAAAATGTAGTGTCTAACCAAAGGCATTTGTAATCTCACAGTTTTTGTGGGTTATGGATTTGGGAGCAGCTTAACTGGGTAGTTCTGGCTTAGAATTTTTAATGATATTATAATCAAAATGTTCTCTAGGACTGCAGTTATCTGAAAGGCTGGCTGGAGCTGGAGGATCCACCTCCAAAATGATGCCTTCACATGGCTGTTGGCAGGAGGCCTCAGCTCCCAGCCATAGGGTCTCTCAATAGGGTTGCTTGAGTATCTTCACACCATTCTCATCTTGGCTCCCCAAATCCAACAAAACAAGGCAAAACTTCCAAAGCTTCTATTCTTTCTATCACAGAGCTGCTAACTACTCTTGTGGCATACTCCATGGCCACATGTGGCCTTCCATTTCCTTGAGTCTGGACTTTTGACTGAGTCTATTTGATGGGAGGGGTCCTTTGGAGAGCTTTGAACAAAGAAATGGTGTGATCGGATCACTGGGCACCTGGGTAGAGAATGGTATGAAGAAGGAAAAAAGTGATGCTGGGCACCATCACAGAAGCCCCCAAGTAAGGCTTTAGTGAGGTGGACTGAGGAGGAAGCTGTAAAGATAAATAGACATGGTTGGGGGTATGTAGATGATACTTGGGATATATGAAGAAAGGAAAGGAATCATAAATTTTTAGTCTGAGCGTCCAGGTGAATGGAGGTTCTATTTTCTGAGATCAAGATAATAGTCAAGCTGCATGGAGAGAAATCAATAGTCTCATATTATGATGTGTTGATTTTGTCATGGGTTGTCAACATCCAGGTGGAGATGAGGAGGCACTGGATCTCTGAGTGGAGAACTCAGGATGGACATTGTATGGGAGTGGCCAGCATATCCACAGCAAGGAAAGGAGAGTGGCCGTGATCAGTGGTGTAGTGAGCAGAGACAGATCTAGAAGAGGAGAGGGCACAGGACAGGGCTCTAGAGCAGTTAGCACTCAGAGGTCAACAGGCGTGAGGAAGCCATGAAGGAGCCTGAGAAGGAGTGGTTGGGGTAGGCAGGAGCCAGCAACGTGCTAATATCCAGGTCCGAGTGACTGGTCATTCAGTGTTAGTGGGAGGTTGGAGAAGAAGATGACTATGAGATATGACAACTTGGAGACCGGTTTTGGTGATGCAAGAAGGTTGAAAGCTGGAGTTTCGTGGATCTTTGGCATAGAGGAAGTGCAGGTGGTGAGTCCAAGTGACTCATGCAAGGCCTTTTGCTATAAAGAGCAGGGAAGTGGGTCAGTAGGTGGTGGGGGCGTCAGACGCAGGAAGAGTTTTTAATATAGAAGCTATAATAGTGTGTTCATACGATGACAGGAATGATGCATTAAATATGGGGAAATGACCGGGCAGTAGACAGAAGACAGAATTACAAGAAGAGTCTTTGAAAATTCCAACAGAAAGTGGGTGAGGAAGTCCAGCTAGAGGGACAGGACTTAGGAGCACAGGGGCCACCTGTTCCAGTTGAATAGTGTCCCTCAAAAATTCATGTCCCCACAGAACTTCAGAACATGACCTAATTTGCAGATGTAATTGGTTAAAGTGAGGTCGTACCCAACTAGGGTGAGCCCTAATCCAATAGCTAGTGTCCTTATGAAACAAGACAGAGGTAGAGACCCAGAGAGAGAAGGCCATGCGAAAGTGGAGGCAGAGATCAAAGTGACATGTCAACCCAAGGAACAGCATGGAGGGCCAATAACCACCAGAAGCTGCAAGAGGCAAGGAAGGATTCTTCCTCACAGCCTTTCGAGGGAGAACACCCCTGCCAACATCTTGATTTCAGACCTCTGGCCTCCCAAACTATGAGAGAATAAACATATATTGTTTTAAGCCACCAGGTATATGGTAATTTGTTACAGCAGCCACAGAAAACTAATACACCATCCATTAGAATAACAAGGAAGGCCAAGTTCATGGCTACAAATGAAGTAGATTGGATCTACAGTTGGTAGATTGGATCTTGCATCTGTTACTTCTATATTCGCTATAAAATAATCCATGAAATCATCAGATGAAAAATGCACTTTTAGATCAAAGTGAGGAAAAAAGAGAAGGTGCCTGGAGCAAAACTGGTTTAATCTTTGTTCCCCTTCCCCCATCAAAAAATACTAATTTAACTTCCAGTCACTCCCAAAGGTATCCAGATTTAGATGGTATATGAATGATCTTTCTAGTATTAGATATTTGAGGACAGATTAGAAGATATGAAAAGTCAGCTCAGAGAGAAGAATGGATTGAGTAGAAAAAAAAAAAAAGAAAAGAATGGCTTGACTAGGAAAATGTTAATATACTGGCATTGGTGGAAGGTGCCAAAGGCCCACTGGATATTGTTAGTCCTAAGTTGTAGTCACACCAAAGAGAACAACAGGGTGGTTGTGATTTGTCTGATCACATTCAGTTGTTCAGGGGTGGCAGGCTGCAGTAGGCGGGGGACTGGCTTTAACCAAGGTTGGGATTTGCAACGTTAGTTCCTTAGAAGGAGAGAGAGAATGTAAGGAAGAGATTCTGAGTGATGGAATGCTGATTGCTGACCCTAAGCTAGATAAGGAAGGATATGATAGCATAGGGGTTGGGGTGGAGGTGAGACATGATTGTTGGTTAATGGATTGGAACAAAGATTGGTTTTTTTTTGTTTGTTTGTTTTTTTGCTTTTGTTTTGTTTTGAGACAGAGTCTCGCTCTGTCACCCTTGGTAGAGTGCTGTGGCATCACAATCACAGCAACCTCAAACTCTTGGGCTCAAGCAGCCTCCCAAGTAGCTGGGACTATAGGTGCCTGCCACAATGCCCGGCTATTTCTAGAAATGAGGTCTCACTCTGGATGGGGCTGGTCTTGAACTGGTGAGCTCAGGCAATCCATCTGCCTCGGCCTCCCAGAGTGCTAGCATTATACCGCACCCAATCTTTGGAACAAGGATTGTTAAAGCAGGGTCACAGTGACGAGAGACTCTTGACACAGTGCAGTCAGTGACGGCGGCTGCTACTTAGCAGCAGGTGCCCAGGGATATACACGGTCCGTGCGTGACCATCTTTTGTTTCTGTCACCCCTTTCTCACCTCCCCCAGTCACACTATAAGGACCTGTTGCTACCCCATCAGGATGGAGGCAGGATTGATGTTCAGAGCCTTGAGGAGCTTAGGCACAGAGAATAAAGTTGAGGTGAGGACTGAGATAGAAAAATCATACATATTGAGGCTGCAGGGACAGCTGAGAAACAAGGAAGAGAGAGCAAAAAGGGAAGGACCTCCCAGAAACCCAACCAAAATGGTCTTTGACCTTAAATCAAAGCAAAAGGAAAGAAATGTGCTGCCCTGTCCTGGCCGCTGGTGTTTTCCAGTAATAAAGGCAATTTGTTGATCCTTCTAGGCATTGTAGGCAGAATCTGATTTTATGCACAATGTACTATTTTATAATTTCAGTAAGGTAAGAAACACTGGCCCCACTTTATGTAATAGATGTAAGGAGAAAATTTCATGTCCCCTGGAACATGCTCTGTTGCCTTACATAGGCCCAGACTCCCTGTTGGCTGTGTGCTTGGGGAACAGTTATTTCTTGCAGTGACCCCTGGAGAAGGAAAGCCCAAAATTCTGTCCTTGAGCCTTGACTGAGAATGATCCTGTGACTTTAAAATCTTGGGGTGGACATCTATGGTACATATTTTTATCTATAATAAAAACAAACAAACAAAAATAAATAAATAAATAAAAATTTAAAAAAAAAAAAAAATTGGGGGGTGGAGGAGCAGGGATGCCGGGAATCAAACAATAACAGTATTTTTAGTTGTGTGTTTTAAGAAAGAACTTGGACTTAAGTCTGTCTGGAAATACCAAAATATGATATTTTTGTACATATCAGATTAGTGACGTTGTGAAACACAGATATACCTCTCAGGTGACTGAATGGCTGTGTGTATCAGAGGTGCTCAACTTTTGGTCTCAGGATCCATCAACACTCTTAAACATGAGTATAACCTCCAAAGAGCTTTTGTTTATGTGTATCTATGGATAGTTGATATATTTAAATTTATACCGAAATAACTTTAAATGCAGGAATACACACACACAAAGATATCATACAAGCATACATGCCATTAGCTGTCAAAAAAATAACAAAATCATTTAGAGGTGTGCTGCTTCTAGAAAACTCCTGTGTACAGTGGTGAGAAAACAGGAGGGAAAAAGACAAATATCTCAGTCTCAGTACTAAGACAGTCTCAACCACGTGGATTCCTGAAATGGTCTTCAGGGCCCCAACATTGCCTGGACCCCTCTTCAAGCACTGCAGTTCTACAGAATCATCCTAAAAGGCTGTCTTTGTAAGATGCATCTTTGCAGATAATATGAAAATGTTTCTTTTGTAAATAGATCACATTGTTCCTACATCTTGGGAGGTGAGTGTAAATGTTCTCCTTCAAGAAGTTTCCTCACTCAGGAAGACACAAGGACATGAGGACATAGGAGGAGCCTTAAAGGAACCCAACTAGACTGTACTGGTGAAACCCTAAGGGGAGGATGTTTCCTTTTTCTTCTTTCTCCTCCTCTTCCTTCTCTTCTTCTTCTTAAGTCTTTTCCTATTTTACCTTTTCTTTGACAATGAAAAATTGCAGACCTATAAAAAACTAAAGAGAATAATACAGGGCGTCTCCATGGACTCCTTATCCAGCCGCACGATCTGCCAGCACAAGGCCCTTCCAATTCCATCTCTCCTGCCCCGTTCGCTCATGGCACACCCTAGATTAATTTGACTCAAGTCCCAGATATCACGTCATCTCATCTGCAGGTGTCAAATGTATCTCTAAATGATAAGACCTGTTCTCTTAAATGTAACCACAATACCACCATCACACCTAAATTAACACTGATTCTTTCAGATCACCAAACACTCAGTCTATGCCCAAATTCCTCCGGTTGTCTACAAAATACTTTTGACAATTGGTTTGTTTAAATCATGATCTAAAACAACTATACCTTACATTTGTTTTCCATGTTTCTTAAATCTTTCTTAACCTTTAAGTACCTCCCTCCCCACGTCTGTTTTTTATTTTTTGCAATTTATGTGTTAGAGAAACTAGATTATTCTCAATGGTGTCATACAGCAAGTTCTGCCCCCAGTATCTGCTACACTACGTATACTGGTAGCTAGATTTAGAGGCTGATCAGATTTGTGTTTGTTTGGGGGACAGTAGGACTTCCTAGCTGGTGTTGTGTGCTTCCATCAGAAGCCACACAACATCTGCTTGTCTTTCTTTTTGTGATTTTAGCAACCGCTGATGATCCTTGCCTAGATTCATTATTTCAGTAGGGAATGCAAAGTAGTGATCACCTATCCCCAATTTCCTACTTACCAGCTACTTACATTTATGAAATTTTACCTGATCAACTCTGCTTTCCCTGAGTTACCTTTGTACAGGATAGAATGTCCAGATGCTTCATTCTTTCCCTTTATTTATCAGTTTTTCAAACAATTGTATTGGTTCTCTAACATCCCCCAAAGGATCATGAGGGATCTGTTTTGCTGTCATAATGGATTTTAGCATATTTCGTATGTTTCACCCCATTAGCCCAAATTGTTCCTGGTTAGGGTAGCACAAGTCTCTTCCAGCTGCCTCCTGTGTCTCTGATAGCCTCCTTACTTTCTGGCATAAGACACCCAAACTCACCTGGACCATCTCCTCCACCAGACTAGGGTCTACCATGTCACCAGGTTCCTGGTTTCTTTCACTGAGAAATGGCATTAAGACACCTGATATGAACACAGGATTGTGACCATGGGCTGGTCATTTTCTCTAGGACTTTTCGATGGACAAAGCTAGAAATTCTTTTGTGGTTGTTTTAGAACTTAGGGTATATCCCACAAAGGCTATCCAGTCAAATGACTTTGTTTTAAACTCATTTCAAATAACGTCATGCTTGGTTAAGTCACAAACTCATAATGTAATATACATTAACATTAATTCCTCACATTGAATTTGATCTTTAGAGATTCCATTTTAATTTGTACCTAATATTTTAATTGGGTTCCAGAGTTAAATCTACAAACAAGGTATATTTAGAGAAGTTTAGTTTTAACTACTTCCCTCCACCCTGTTCCTTCCATCCCCTTGAAGATAACCATTTCATGTCATGATTTATTATTGAATTTTTAACAAAAACAAATATACACATACATTTATATACTCGCCTTTCTTAGGTAAATGTTGATATGTTTCACAAGTTTTTCTCTACCCCGTTTTTTTCACTGAATACTTTATATCCTTCTGACTGCGGCACCATCCCCATGACATGGCTGTATCCCACATAGTTTATTCAAGCAGTCCACTGTTTACCAACAGCCTTTTGCGATTACAAATAGTACTGCAGTAATTTACCATATGCCTGTGTCCTTTTGAATTTCTGCTACCCTAGAGAGGGATTTCCATGTTATGCTGAAGAACTTGACTTTAGGAAATGTACAGATGATGAATCATTACAGTCTTGGGAGAAGGGTGTCCAAAAGAAGGGGTATTCATGGGGATGGGGCATTCAACCTATTTTTCTTTTTTTATTATTTATTAAATCATAGCTATGCACATTAATGCATGTATAGAGTACAATGTCCTGGTTTTATATATAATTTGAAATACTTAGAACAAACTGGTCAACATAGCCTTCACCGCACTTTCTTAATTATTGTTTAAGACATTTGTACTCTACACTTAGTAGATTTGACATGTACCCTTGTAAAATACATTGTTTTTATTTCTAAAGGGAGTGGCCACTACAATTGTGAGTCATCCTTTTGGGAACCAATGTGCAGTGTCAAATGATTACCCACATTGGGGAAGGAAACTGATGAGTAGTGAGTAGAGAAAGATCAGCGAATCAATCTCTATACTAGAGTCACCTGTAGGAATTGGCCTTACTGGTGCCAGCTGTAGACTCGGGTGGACACACTTGGATCTGTGGATGCCGAGAATAACCCAGTGGTTGGTTTTAATTTTCTGTGTTTAATTTTTCTTGTTTTATATCACAATCTTTAGACAGATTTTGTGCAATGTTAAGCTAGATCTCAGTTGTGCTATGGAAAATTAAGAGATGAGCTGAGGATATGGTTGGAGTGTGGTAAAGGAGAGAGTAACCAGGCCTCCCTGAGATTCTAACCTGTCCGCCTCCCTGGTTTTAGAGGTGGCAGCAGCTGCAGCTCCAGAGAACGCAGTGGCCAGCACTGATCCTACAGAAATCTGGTGTGGCAGAAATACGAGACTGTCAAGATTTGGGCCGAGTTGGGTGGAGTCAGAAATCCTGATAAGGAGAGCCACAGAAAAGACGTATAAGGCTGGGTGCAGTGGCGGGTGCCTGTAATCCCAGCAATCTGGAAGGCTGAGGAAGGTGAATTGATCACTTGAGCTCAGAAGTTTGAGACCAGCCTAAGCAAAAGCAAAATCCATTTCTACTAAAATAGAAAAATTATCTAGGCATTGTGGTGGGCTCCTGTAGTCCCAGCTATTTGAGAGGCTGTTGCAGAAGGATGGCTTGAGCCCAAGAGTTTGAGGTTGCTGTCAGCTAGGCTGACACCATACCCAGAGCACAGAGTGAGACTCTGTCATTAAAAAAAAAAAAAAAAAAGACACACAGACAAGCATTCTGGAGATCTTTCCTTTTAAGTGGGAAGGACTATTGTGTATGGGTCCAGGGGTCCTCAGACTTTTTAAACAGGGGGCCAGTTCACTGTCCCTCAGACCATTAGAGGGCTGGACTATAGTTTAAAAAAAAAAACTATGAACAAATTCCTATGCACAGTGCACATATCTTATTTTGAAGTAAAAAAACAAAACAGGAACAAATACAATCACAACTCTGCCTGTGGCCCACAGGCTGTAGTTTGAGGACCCCTGGAAGGAAACAATAATGATATAACATTAAATGATTAATAAGCAGGCTACAAAACGAGGAGTGCAGTATACCATTCTTCTGATTAACTATGTGCAAAATGGAAAATAATAATTTATGGTGTATATATAGGCACGTTATCTTAGTCCATTTGGGCTCTTATAACAAAATACCATAGATCAGGTAGATTATAAACAACAAATTTATTTCTCACAGTTCTGGAGGCTGGGCAGTCCAAGTTTAAAGCAGAGTCAGTGTTAGGTGAGAGCTCAATTCCAGGTCCTTACATGGTGACTTCTTTCTGCATCCTGGAATGGTGAAGGGCCAGGCAGCTCTCCGGGGCCTCCTATAAGTGCACTAATACAGTTCATAAGGGCTCCACCCTCATGACCAATCATCTCTTAAAGTCTCCACCTGGTGGAGCCATCACACTGGTGATTAGTTTTCAATATAAGAATTTGAGTGGGAAACATTCAGACCATAGCCCACATCAAGATGAAAATAATAGCAATGACATAAGAATGGGTGATAAGATTGTGAGTACTTTTCTCTTTGCCTTTTTCTGTGTTTTTAAAAGTTTGCTATACTGAATACATATTTATTTTGAAATTAAAATGTTATTTTGAAATAATAAAAAATCCAACTTGGGGAAAAAAATAGGAAAAGGCATAAACAGAAAATACAGAAATGAAGTATAAATAGGCTATGATCTTAGGAAATAAGTTATTCAAACACACTCATAAATAAAAGAAATTCAATGTAAATCACCAATCAGACATCATTTTAATTCACTGATTTTATATATATATAAATAATATTTTATATTTTATATTTATTTTTTAATTCACTGATTTTATATATATAAATAATATTTTATATATTTTATATATTTTATATATATATATTGATTTTATATATATATAAATATATATATATATATATATATATATATATATTTGTAGAGACAGAGTCTTACTTTATTGTTCTCGGTAGAATGCCATGGCATCACACAGCTCACAGCAACCTCCAGCTCCTGGGCTTAGGCTATTCTCTTGCCTCAGCCTCCCGAGTAGTGGGGACTACAGGCGCCCACCACAACACCCAGCTATTTTTTTGTTGCAGTTCAGCCAGGGCCAGGTTTGAACCCACCACCCTTGGTATGGGGCCAGCGCCCTATCACTGCCCCTTCATTGATGATTTTTTAAAATTATTCTAATACATAGTATTACTGAGAATGTAGAGAATATGGGTCCTGTACAATTTTGGCAGGAAGCTAAATTACTGCTTTCTTTTCTGGAAGGAAGTTTGGCATTATTTATCATACTCCTTAAAAATATTCCTACTCTAGGGCCCAGGAATTTAACTTCCACACAGAATAGTCTAAATAAAAGAATCATATATGTAGTATGATGCGCATAATGGTTTACATTTAGGAACATTTATTATAATTATTTTTATTTTATTTATTTATTGATTTTTGAGACAGAGTCTCACTACGTTGCCCTTGGTAGAGTGCCATGGCATCACAGCTTACAGCAACCTCAAACTCTTGAGCTCAAGCAATTATCTTGCCTCAGCCTCCCAAGTAGCTGGGACTACAGGCACCTGCCACAATACCCAGCTATTTTTTGGTTGTAATTGTCATTGTTGTTTGGCAGGCCGGAGCTGGATTCGAACCCATTAGTTCTGGTGTATGTAGCTGGCGCCCTAGCCACTAAGCTACAGGCGCCAAGCCTATAATTATTTTTAATACTCATAATTATTAACACTTAAATGTTGATAATTAGAAGTTAATATTCTGCAGGCAGTCAACATCATAACCTTAAAAAAAAAATAGTCAATGACATAGGGGAAAAGCTTACTATTCACTGGAGAGTAGAAAAAGCAGATTACAAGACTGTTATGTCTAGTATAATCACATTTTTGTTTATAAAATTGTACGTGTGTGAAAATTTTAACAGTGATTAAATCTAGAAATAGATTTGTATTTTCTCCCACAGACATTGTTGAATTTTTCAAATGTTCTACAATGAACTTGTAACACACACACACACACTTAAACATAGACATGTTTATAGAATTAGAAAATATTGTTTTCTAAGGAAATGTTTGTGTTTGTCGTTTGTTTGTTTTTGAGACAGAGCCTCACTCTGTCACCTTCGGTAGAGTGCTATGGCATCATAGCTCACAGCAACCTCAAACTCTTGGGCTCAAACAATCCTCATGACTCCACCTTCCAAGTAGCTGGCACTATAAGGACCTGCCATGAATACCAGCTACGTTTTCAGTAGAGACAGTGGTCTTTCTCTTGCTCAGGCTAGACTTAAACTCCTGAGCTCAAGCAATCCACCCACCTTGGCCTCCCAGAGTGCTGGGATTACAGGCATGAGCCACTGCACCTGGCCAGAAAATGTTTTTTAGAAGCACAATTCTGGGATGGGAATTTGCTCTACAGAGCAGCAATGAGAGGAGACTACAGTGATGCATGTGGACATGGACTGGAGTTGTAGATATCAATGTGAACACATTTTACGGAACATCAATACAGAAAGTTATGTTCAGAAGTATGTGCAGATATGTGTATATAGGCAGGTTCGTATACACACATTTCCTTGCTCTATCAACTGAGAAGGCCTAGAAGTAACAACATCCCAGTATCCCTGAACACACCTGCTGCCCAGATCTTGGTTTCTAGTAACACCTCCAATAAAAGGAACCAGGGCTCTTTCAAGAAATGCCTGGTTCTAAAACCGGGGTGGGAAATATACAAAATAAAACCTGGAACATCTTATACTGCTAGAAAATAAGGGTATTCTCAGAAACAAATAAGCCCATAGTATTGTGGGGAAGTGGGGCTGAAGGAGCCAACTGCAAGAACTCCCAATGGCCAGCGATGGAGCAATTTGAGTAACAAAATTCATGAAGTAGTAGTATTATATGCAAAGTATAAAATAAATACTCATGAGTTAATTGTGGTATAAATAATTGAATAAATAAATAAAAATAGAGAAAAGATCATTTTTCTGTGGAGAAGGATTCCAAATAATTTATGTAGACATCCCATCTCAAGGAGATGGAACATAACTACCCACTCCTTACATGAAGGTTGTACACAGAGACTTCCCCCCAAAGGGTCCAGTATGGAAAGAGGGGTGGTGTGAGCAGTGAATAACCTCACTTTACCTCAAGAAACCTAACAAAAACTACCCCAGTCCAATGTCAACAGTGACAAATCATGTTTTAAAGCAGATACCCTTGACACAAATGATAAAAGTGGTGATGTTCCTCTAAAAAACCCACAACCCCAGTCTAATTACAAGAAAAACATCAGACAAATCCCAACTGTGGTTATATTCTACAAAATATCCCACTAGTACCCTCAAAGTTGGCAAGGACATCAGAATCAAGCAAAGTCTGAAAAACCATCATAGCCAAAGAGACATAAAAATGTAGTCTAATATCTTGAATAGGATCCTGGAATAAAGAAAAAGGGAAATATTGGATTAAAATAAAAGTAATCTAAATAAACTATAGATTTTAGCTAATAATGTCAGTAACTGATAGTGACAAATATACATACTAGTGTGAGGTGTTAAAAATAGAGGAAACTGAATAAATAGTATATGAGAACTCTCTGTATCAGCACATTTTCTGTAAATCTAAAAATATTTTAAGAAATGACTTTTATCAAGGTTCTATAATAAAACATAATAAAAGCATTTTCAGAAATTCTCTCCCCATGATAGGCAGGAAACCATTAAAGGCAAAGTTATTTTTGGAAGTATTATTTTATTGATTTAAATTAACAGTAGAACTAAAATACAAATGAAAGGAGTAATTTTTTCTCTTCATTAAGAGAAGAGTGACTATATTATGAAAATATAATTATCTACAAGGCTGTAGATACTTCAATATTCGTTACCACAGGTTAAATTGGAAAATAGGGGATTTATCTGAGAAATTGTACACCTTTCAAATAAGAGCAAACCCAGGAACAGCCTGAGTTTTCCTTCTGAAGATAAGCTACTCCAACATCCAGAAGAATAATTTTAAAACTTGGTTGGGCTTCTCCAGAAAGGACAAAAAGTAATAGATTTTTTAAAATAATGATCAGAAAATCATAAGAAAAGTTTGAGATGAACAGGGAGCAGAAAGAGGAGATGAACAACACAAAAGATTTCAAGAAAAAATAAAATGTAGAAGAATTAAAATCGACATTGTAGGCAATAAATGATAGTGCATGATGTGGCCAATAAACTTAAAACTACTCCCCCAAAGTTAGAATAAAAGAACAAAGAGATTAAGATGAAGAAGGAAAATATAATGATCATGGAAGATGGAGAATTGAGAACAAAGATATAATAAAAAGAATGACTGAAGAAAAGAAAAAAAAAAGAACAGAAGCAAAATCTGAAGATATCATAGAAGAAAACAATGAGGAGCTAAAGGTTTACCAATTTAAAACATTAAACATATTATATAAATAAGATAATCATTTTGTGTAAAGTCAACACAATAACATTTTCATACAACAAGGACTCAGAAAATATACTTTTCATGTGCTCTTCTTTAAAAAAAAATTACCTAATTATGTACTCCAATCACAATTAAAATCTTAGGAATAGGACAGGAACAAACACTGAAAATGGTCAAAATATTTAAGTCTAAACTGTCTTAAAGCTATTTGTAAAATTGAAAGGAAAAGTAACAAGGCAACAATAATCAGGAACCAAAATCCATGACGAAGTGAAAAGTAAATTATACTAAATACTTTCTCTCAAATGAAAGAGGGTTAAGCAGTCCAAAGGTACCACTTTGTTACTGACCCTTACAACTTGAAAAAGAAAAACCGAAGAACAAATTTGAAATACCAATGATACCATTACTAGAATCTACATAATATATGAACCTCTAAAACACAGACAGATATAACAGCAAAGTCAATATAGTTCAAATAATATTAGATAAGAAAATAAGAAGACAGCAAGAAAGCATAACAAACAGAAAACATTAGTCAATATGCCAGAGGCAATATCTATTATAAGGAGCAAAGTAAATAAGATAAACACCCATCAAGAAGCAAAGACTCTCAAATTAGGCCTCAAAAACATATTAGGCCAAGAACTATGTGTTTTACCATAGAAAAAGTGATATATTTCAAATATATATATTACCAATGTAAAAGTGATATATTTCAAAGGCAAAAGAATGTGGAAGACGTGGTACAAACATAAAATGAACATTATATGAAAAAAATCTAGATAAAAACACTAACTTGGACAAAGAGATATTTTATAGGAATAAGGGATATAATTCAAGATAAGGATATGATGCAATATTCAGGAAATACAATCCTCACAACTTTGGGGGGAAAAATTGTGTGAAACATTTAATGCTAACTACTACTAAAATTTAAAATAAGATGCCTGTGTGTTACCTTTGGCATAATTCAGTTCCTCACAATATTTCGTGACTTTACATGAAAAAAGAATGTTGGAAATACAAAGAAAAAAATGACACAAACACTGTCATTTTGAGAAACTTGAACATGCCATTATTGTTCCGGACAGATCAAAAAATGAACAAGTATATAGAGGATCTAGATTATAGAATGCTTCTGAAGTCTAATTTTTAAAATGAGACGAGAGTATTTTTTCCTGGTAACTTATAAAATATTTATCAACATAGAACACATAATAAATGCAAAAAAAATTGTAATGATACTACAAATAAATAACAGGCATTAGCTGAGGATAATAGGGCCTGAGGACAATCCTCTTAAAGTAAATCCCCTTAAAAGGAAGTTCAAATTTTTATAATGAGGAATAAAAGCTAGAGTGGAACTTTCCCTTGAAAAATGAAACAAAAAATTATCAAAGGAAGTCTATTTTACTGCATACGTCATGAAATTAAAGAACAAAAATTAAACATTGATTTTTGGCATGTTAGTTCTAACAAAATTTGGGATTTCATGATATGACTTCCTTCATGGTTGAATAATCAAAAGACTCATTTTTCTAAAAAAAGAGAGAGAGAGAGAGAAATTCAAAGACTTTATCACTTTCCGTAAGGTCCTTTTAATGCTTTTCTCTTTATGTATTTCTCCTCTGAAGCTATCGTATCATTGTCTTGTAGATTTTTCTCTTCTTTCAGCTGAATTCTGCCAGATCCTTATTTGTGAAAGAAATGTAGTGACTCCAGAAGTTCTTCAACATCAACTTCATCAACAAAATCCTACAGGACTCTTTTTAATCAAATGTCATGTTTGCTTTGTTTCGTCAGAAGAAATATGCAACAATTAGCTAGAGGTTACTGGACAAAGAGATCTAATCAGACAGACAAGTACAGACCTGGTCTCAACCAGCAAATAAATCTTTAAGATAAGATCAATTTTATAAACGGTGAATTAATCAGTGAGCATTTCATGTTATGACAACTTTGCTGGCCTGTACAATTTCATAACTGCATGGCATTAGGTATCAAAGACCTGTCTTCATGGAATGTAAAACAAATTCTGTCCTATATAATTGTGTATAAGAACATATCAGAATTGCAATGACAGGTTATTCAGAATTTAATTATGATGAAAATAGATCATATCAAAATCAATGGAATATAGTCAGGATGTTAATCACTGGGGACTTTATGGAGTTAGATGATTTCATCATTAAGTAATATTAAATGCAAAAAAATAAGGACTTAATTATTATAAAAAGTTGGAAAAGAACACAAAACTTAAGAATTAACAAAGATATAAATAGTAATCAAGAAATACACTCAAGCTCTGATTTTTTTTTTAAAGATTAACACATTCCAACACTAGACAAGAGAAAAGAAGAAAGGAAGAGAAGAAGGGAAGGAGAAAAGAAGGAAGGAAAAAGAAGAGAACGAGAAACCAGAAGCAAGGCAATTATAAAACATTAGGAATGGTACAAGGTCTTGTTCTCAAGAGACAGGTTCCGGAAGACTTTGTCCATTTGTTCCTAAATCTAACAATATAAAGTGACTCTTACCGCCATCTGTTGGTAGCAGACGGAGTTGACACCTTTTTTCTGCCTTTGTTCGCTTCTAAGAAGTATCATCTATTGAAACTTCAAAGTTGTTTTTAATTTTCAGATGGTACAAAGTACCTAAGATACTCTGTCAATTTTTCAATCTTGATTAATGGGAAAATGTCGCAAATAACAAAAAGCTAAAATTGACTCAAGAGGTGGAGAAGTCAATTCCACAAACAACCAAGTGAAGAAAAAAAAGCTTTCTCCAACATGTTTTAAAACCAAGTGAGTATTTTTAAGAGACTCATCCCTATATCCTTCATCTTTTCAAAAATGTTATAAAAAGAGGAAGACTAATTAATTTTATAAAATCAATGTAACATTGATACTATTTTAAAAGATGACAAAAATACCTCTAAAAAGAGAATTAGAAGACCAATTATAATTTATATATAGATTCAAAAAGTCATCTAAATAATTAGAGCAAGTTAAATAAACCATATATTCAAAGACTATCACTCAGTGTCCAGCAAGCATTATTTCTAGATGTAATTCAGTATTACAAAATCATCAGTGTGACTCGACTAACAGATCCAAGAAGAAAAATTCTGTGATGATCTTGAAGGATGAAAAGAAAACTCCTGTATAAAACTCAACTGCATTCTTTTTTAAACAATCCTACTGTGCTAAAATTAGAATAATACTTCACAAACATCAGCAAGAGTCCCTTTCTAAAATTAAGAGTTAAAAAAAAAAAAGATGCATGAAATAACCATTATTTTTCAATATTTTCTTGGAATTTTTGGTTAGTACAATGTAAAGGGAAAAATATGCAAGCTACAATACTACGTATAATCATTTGGCTTCAAAAATATAAGAGAATCAACCAAAACACTATTAAAATAAATAAAATAATTCAGAAAAGTAGCAAACCAGAATATAAATATGAAACAAAACAATAACTTTCCTCACATACTAGTTACAATCTCTCATACATGTCAAGGAGAAACCCATTTTACAAAAGTATCCAAAACTATAAAATTTCTCAAAAAAAAAGAAAAAAAATTAAGATATGCTTTTTTTTTTTTTTTTTTTTTTTTTTTTTCAATTTTTGGCCAGGGCTGGGTTTGAACCCACCACCTCTGGCATATGGGGCCGGCACCCTACTCCTTTGAGCCACAGGCATCGCCAAAGATATGCTTTTTAAAACCACAAAACTTTAAGAAAATAAAAATCAAGCAAATACAGCACTATGTTCATGGATAAGGAGGCAATATTGCAAGCAAATCAGTTCTCTAAATTAATCTGCATATATAAATACAATTCCAAGCTATATCTCAATAAGATGTCTTTTTTGGAAGTGAATATAAGTCTTCACAAATTGAACTAGAAAGATAGAGAATACCCAAGGGTACACTCATTTTGATAACATAATTTGCTTTTGTACATTTCAGGTCAAAGTTGTAAGTGTCCCTTTCACCAAAAAATGTGTGCATTGTACCTAAGGAGGTGTTATTAACCCAATCCCTTTCTCCACTCCCGCCACTTGATTCCTGTTGAGTTTTATTTCCATATGTGCAGGACAGGCATGCAGCTCAGGAACACTGCACGTGCCTTCCAGGATGATGTCTCTCATGGTGGAAAATAAATGGTGTGGTTCTCATCACACACCTTGGAGTCATTCATTCACAAAACTGTCAACCTTAATAACACGCTAAGATCACCCCTAGTAAGAATACCCGAGGCAATAAAGTACTCCTAATCCTGGTACTCAGTGAAATCCAACTGAAAGTTCAGGAACAAAAAGCAAAGGCCACATGTACTCAATACTAAACGGGAACTGGTTGATGAACACTTGCTCTTAGTGTGCGTCATAGCTCACAGCAACTTCAATCTTCAACCCAAGGGATCCTCCTGCCTCAGCCTTCTGAGTAGCTGGGACTACAGGCACCTGCCACAATGCCCGGCTAGTTTTACTATTTTTGAGTAGAGCTCAGGGTGGTGTCAAACTCCCGGGCAAGTGACAGCAATCTATCTGCCTCAGCCTCCCTGGGTGCTGGGATTTCAGGCATGAGCCACTGTGTCTGGCCATATATTCACATTATTAAAAATGATAAAAATTTTAAGAGCATATTCTAAAAGGCTGTGTTGCTTATCCCCATTAGGATCACAGATCTCAGGGAATATATCAAAAGTCATTTATTGGCTGGCCATGAAAATGCACCTGTGTGGCTGGATACTGAATTATGTATAGATTCCAGGGACTTCTTCCCAAATAAGATCCCAGGACATCACACGAAGAGCACTGGGCACAAAAGCACGGCACATGTGATTTTTATCTACTCTGGATGTCATAACCTGGGGTCCACTCAGCCTGAGTGTCTGTAATGAAAATACTAAGGGTGATCTTAGCGTGTTATTAAGGTTGACAGTTTTGTGAATGAATGACTCCAAGGTGTGTGATGAGAACCACACCATTTATTCTCCACCATGAGAGACATCATCCTGGGAGGCATGTGCAGTGTTCCTGAGCTTCATGCCTGCCCTGCAGAGACAGGGAGGTGTGCTCTGCTCGCCTGGGCTGCCCTCTTGCCAGGTTGGAGGCTCCTCTTGTCCCAGGCTGAGGTCTCTGATTGTTTATTCAGAAATCTGCAAACTGTATGTAATTCTAAATGTCTTCAAATGCTTTAAGCTCACTTTAAAAACCTCTTTCTTTATGGAGATGTCACTTCCTCCCTGCAAATTTCTAATAGCCTGTTCTACATGTTGGGAAAGGCTGAGTGATGCTCCAGCTTTCTCACCTGAATTTGGTCCTACATCTGTGTTCACTTTGCCTGGTCTATTATGCCATCTTATTCTTTCTAATGAAGGGGTGACGGAGGGCTTTGTCCCTCCCCTTGAGATCCAAACTGAAAACCCATTACCTCCTTCCTACCACCAGGGCTGTGTGAGCATTAGCCCTAAGGGATCCTTATTTAACCAGTTCACACTTTCTAACGCAGGGCTCTGAATGTGTCCTTACTTCCCTCAAAGACAGACATTCCAAGAGCTCCTGAGACCACACGCCCAACCAGAGGAACTGCTGTCACAAAGAGGTACAGTTGAATTCTTCTAAGCTTGACACAAACTTAGGAAATTGTAAAAGTCAAAAGATTAAATGAACGAAGTTATAATGCTCAACAGCTTTTACAAATAAAGGTAAGTCAAATGGATAGGATTTTATTTCACATCTACAACGGTTTAACTCTGTAAGAAAAGTTAGCACCAATCTGAATGAAGAATAATTTAGCAGCCGGGTGCAGTGGCTCACACCTGTAGTCCTAGCACTCCGAAAGACTGAGTCAGGAGGAGCGCTTGAACTCGTGAGTTTGAGACCAGCCTGAGCAAGAGCAAGACCCCATCTCTACTAAAAGTAGAAAAATTAGCTGGGCATGGTGGCAGGTACCTGTAGTCCAGCTATTGGAGAGGCTGAGGCAGGAAGATCTCTTGAGCCCAGGAGTTTGAGGTTTCTGTAAACTATGAAACTACAGGAGCAACAGAGTGAGACTCTGTCTAAAAATAAAAAATAAAAAAAATAAAAAAGAATAATTTAGGAAGACAATGAAATGGAATAATTTAGGAAGACACGTGAAATGTCTAGGCAACAAGATTACATGTTTATCCAAATATTTAAAGTGAAACGCTCCAGATATGGGAAGCTTACGGTTTTCAAGCAAAAGCTTTTTTTAAAAAAAATATATGGAACTCTTCCAAAAGGAGCTAAAACATTTCTCTGCCTTAGGCAGAATATACAGAACATAGATTCACCTTTTCTGTGTGTCTCCAGATGATCATGAATGCCAAGCACCATGCTCAGCTGTGATGCAGAGACCCCCCGGGGATGCTCACGGGCACAGGGTGCCTGCAGCTACACTAAATGGGTTAGAACTACTGTAAAGTTCACTTCGTGGCATTGCTTTTTATAGTTTTTTATGTTTCTTCTTATGTTGCCATCATTTTCTTTCTTTGAGCAGGCTGCCAACCACCCTCCACTTTAAACCTGCTGTAGGCTGGGAAACAATTTAGCCAAGTTTGGATAAAATCGTATCCAAAGTAAGAGTATATAAGTGATGAGAAAGTCCAAAATCAGGGTATTCGCAGGCCACATTGTCCCCAAAGGTTGTGTGGGAGGATCTTTCCCTGCCTCTACCTCTTTCTGGTGGCTCCTGGTGTTCCTGGGCTTGTGGCCACAACCCTCCGGTCCCTGCCCCTGTTCATGCAGCCCTGTGTTTTTCTGTGTGTTGTTTTCTGTCTCCTACAAAGACACTTTTGCTGGATTTAGAGGCCGCTGAATCCAATATGATCTCATCTCCAGCCAAACCTTAATTACATCTGCAAAGACCCTATTTCCAAATAAAATCGCATTCTGAGATTTTGGATGGATATGAATTTGTGAGGAGCGGAGAAACTACTCAACCCACCACAGAGATCCATGACTCTCAATGGTTAAGAACAAGTGACATGTAGGATAAAATCCCAAGGTTTTAGGATGACATTCCAGGGCCTCATACTCCGCCCTCCCCCACATCTTTGACCTTGTCTCCTATAGCCACCCTCCAGACCACTTGCTACTTCTGGCTCCCAAACGGCTATGCTAGTCTGCTTAATACCATGCTCAGAAACTTGACACTCACTGGGACTTCTGTAAATCCCGGACTGTGTTGCCCCTTTACTCACCACCTATGAGGCAAGTACTACCACCAGTTCCATTTCACGGATGAAGGAGATGACAGAAAAGGTAAAGAATTTGCCCAACATCACACAGCCAGCAAGGGGCACAGCTGTGGGTCAAACATGGATTCAGCCAAGTGCAGAGTCTGTGCTCTTAACCATAAAAAACAGGCTTAGCACGTTCAAATAACAGAAAAGACAGTGCGATCCAAGCAAGGCCAAGAGTGATGAGAGACAGAAAGGTAAGTAGACCTGCACCTAATTAGTTAGGGCCTTGGGTGCTTGGAAAGATAAATAGTAATTCCGAGTGAAGTAGGAACCCAGTTGGAACATTGAAAAGGATGAGCTCTTAGAAAAGAACGGTATATTTGTTACAAAGAGAGATTTTACCTATTCGTTCCTTCAATTATTCATAGATGAAGCACCTATTATGTGCAGGGCAGAGCTGCAGGTAAGGAGGACACAATGGGAACCACATCAGATGATATTCTGGTCTTCCCGAGCTTATATTCCAGTAGAAGGAAAAAGACAGCCGCCAAGGAAGGGACTAAACTTGCCAGTGCAGCTAGTGATGAGCGCTATAAAAGGGCTACAGAGGGCAGAGGTGGGAGACCAGCCCTCCAGACTCCGCTAGAAAGTAACACTGGAATGACGCCGTGAGCAATGAAGAATCAGCTGAGTAAAGATCTAGGGGCAAAATGCAGCAGAAAGATAAGAGAAAGAGACCAGAGATGGAAGCGTTTGGGGATGATTAAATGTGGAAGGATCAAGGTGAGGGAGAAGTTTATGGGTCCCAGACAACAGCAAAAATGCAAAAAAGTACTATTTCTGTGGCTGCACTTAAACATCCTTGATATGACAGGGGGAAAGGGTGAATTATTGCCACTTGGACACTCTGTGACTGTTCATTAATACTCCTGACTAATGGAAGATGATGAAGATCTGGGCCAGAAAAAATGATTGTGGCAAATGCCTTGGCATCTCTAACTCATCACCTCTGGCAAGAAGCCTCTTCCATAGCTTCTGTGCTGTATCTGGCAGCTGGGCACACTCAGAACTGCAAGGAGACACAGCAGACATGACCTTTGCAATGCAACAAAACCAAGAGGTCTTGAGAGGACGGACTCCCAAAGATGACTGAGATTTCATTCATCTTCTACAGCAGATGATGCCATTGAAAGCCTTGGCACCAGGCCTTGCGATCCCAGGCTGCACCACCCCAAAGCCAGCTGCTATCACATCTCACTTTCTCTCTTTCCTGCAGCCACGCTGGGCAAGAAGGATCTAGACTCCAGCCACTCATGAAAGCTTCAGGGTGCCATGTGTCACCAAAAGACCTTGAGAGAGTCATCAGTGAGATTCTAAAATCTGTGTAGAAAATCTTTGCCCAAAGAGACTCATGACAAGACAGGGCCCACATCGCAGGACTGGCAGATGTCACCATTGCTGGACAATTATCGCTGACTTGGTTCTGTAAACCAAATGTCCCCAAGCACTCTACCTTGCTGAGGGCTCTTTTTTTTTTTTAATTATCCAAATAAAATGGTTCAAACTCCCATTTCACGCACTAAGAGAAGTCCCAGGACCTTTCCAGTACCTAAAAGGGAGGTCACCTCTCTTCTCTGCTTCTCCTGAATCCCATTCATCCTCCCTCCCCTCCTCCCTGAACAATACTGTCCCAAGGCCGTCATTCATGGTTAACTTCGATGAGGTTCTTAGGGACAGTGGTTGTTTGTGCACAACCACTGCTTCACAGCCAGAATAGTACCTGGTTTAAAACTGTACTTTCTCACCAGTAAGTCCTCCTTCACAGAGAACTTCTCACGGACTCAGCATCTGCCTGCTACCACATCTCCAGGGTCCTATCCTCACCATCCAACAGTCTCGCATGGGCTGCCTGCAAACACTCAAAATCCTTACTTTCTGAGTTGAAGCAGCTGAGCTCTTTCACTTACCCTCACAAACCTGGAAGGAGACAAAAAAGCAAGGCCGAGAGGCTCATAGTCAGTGACCAGGTGGTCTCATCAAGGTATTTTACTCCAGGGGTCCCCAGCCTTTTGGGCACCAGGGACCGATTTCATGGAAGACAATTTTTCCATGGATGGGGAGGGGGGTGTTTCTGGAATGATTCAAGCATATTACATCTCCACCTCAGACCATCAGGCATTAGATTCTCATAATCCAACCCTAGATCCCTCCCGTGTGAGTGAAGAAGTTTACAGCAGGGTTTGTGAGTTTGTAAGAAGCTAATGCCACTCTAACCCAGCAGGTAGTGATGTGAGTGATGGGGACGGCTGTAAATACCAATGAAGTATCACTCACCCACCACCCACCTCCTGCTGTGCAACCCAGTTCCAAACAGGCGATGGACCTATCCCAATCCTTGGCCCAGGGGATGGGTACTGCTGTTTTGCTCCATCAGAGAGCCATTCCCCTCTGACAGTCATGCTATTCTTCCTCTAAAGTTCTGTTCTTCCTCTAAAAGGCAAAACCTTGATGCTCTTTATTTTTTTTAATAAATAGCATTTTTTTTTTATCCTGCCTCACCACCTCCTATCAAGATACATCAAAGTGAGCACCAGCAATAAGATGACACCTTAATAAAAAACAAAAGAAAAACACAGAAATTAGACCAGGTTGTTGGATTTTCTTAATTGGCGAAACTGCCATCTCCCAGATTCAATGCTAGTTAATGGCTACAGTGACCTTGCACAAATCCTCCGAGACATCTGGGCTGGTCAGCAGCACCTGTACGGTGGTCCCCCACATTCCCAAAGTGCCGCCCATCTACCATAATTATTACAAGCCCCAATTGCAAGCCTGGAACTTAGGCAAGCCCATACCCACACCCCTCGCATGCTAAGGGAGCTTCCGGCAAGGCAGCCTGGATCATAGCCATAGTCTTGGCTTCTCTCCCAACTCTCCTACTTCTGATCCTTGATTCCAATCCTCCAAGATCTTTTTCTGACTCTTAAGCTTTGCTTATACTTTAAGCCCCACACACATCCCTTTTACTATAGACAGAATTTGCTCCCTTGGTTTTGACATTCAGCATTCTCTGCTGTGGGGGTTGCTTAACATTGGCACCACTGGCATTTGGGTCTGGATAATGTTTTGTGGTGATCGCTGCCTGGTGCATTGTGAGATGCTAAGCGACATCCCTCTTGATGCCAGTAGTTCCCCTTCTCAACTCTAACAACCTAATCTATCCCCCAACACTGTCAAATAACCGCAGGGTGCAAAATGGCAGCTGAATGATCTACTGAACTTGTGCCTGTCAGTTGGTTCTATTAGCCCCTGAATGCTATGGGAAAACACCTCAGGCTCAGCGCCTGTAGCACAGTGGTTATAGCACCAGCCGCGTACACCAAGGCAGAGGGTTTAAACCCAGCCTGGGTCAGCTAAAACAACAAGTGACAACTGCAAAAAAAAGTAGCCGGGTGTTGTGGAGGGCACCTGTAGTACCAGCTACTTGGGAGGCTGAAGCAAGAGAATCACTTAAGCCCAAGAGTTTGAGGTTGCTGTGAGCTGCCACGCCACAGCACTCTACTAAAAGCGACATAGTGAGACTGTCTAAAAAAAAAAAAAAAAAAAAAAAAAAGGCTTCACAACAGCTTCAGCTCCCCCAGAGGAAAGCAGTGTGGATTAGGTATTCGCTGCATCCTAGTTCTCCTGTGAAGCTGGGTGAAGTTCAGGCCCCAAAACCCTCACTTAAGATCTGCCTAAAGAACTTTAAATAGTTCAAATACAAAAATCGGCTTCGTCTGGCTAACCAAAGGCGAAACACCTGCTTGAACATTAATCTATCCAATTCTTAATATGCTAGCAAATCCCAATGATTAAATAGATTTTTTTCTTCTTTCACTTATTCATGGGTGCTTAAACCCAGCCCCTCACCAGGAAACCCGTAGGATCAAGAGGACAGAGCTGAAGTGAGGCATAATGAGGAGAAACCAGGCCATTTAATATCCATAGTGAATAGCTTCAGAAGTCATTAAACCCACAAACTTCCCCTAGAGACTTGGTTCGAACAGGGCTGTTTGAGGCCAAGGGTTTTTCTAAAAGGGGAGGGTCGTCTTTTAAGATTCTGATATCCCTTTATAATGTCATTGCTCCTGGATGGAGGGTCACATTTCCACCACATCAATAAACTGATTGCATCCTTTATAAAAATAAACCCGGAAAGAAAGGAAAATGAGAAGACTACCGCAGTCTGGTAGAATATTGGAAGGAGACATTGGCGGTGGGGTTGTTGGAGGACAAGAGGACACTGGCTTACAATGCTTCTCCAAGAGCAGCCTCTGTTTATTCCGCCACATGGGCCACTCCTTTCAGAACTCACCATTCTCACTCTTTCATTCATCCAATTGATGGTGGACTACTTTGGGCCATGACTGGCATTGGTGACTGCAGATCCAGGCATCAGTAAGTCTCAAGGAAGCAGAGCATCATGGTGAAGAACTCAAGGCCCAGAATCAGATAGATCTGGCCTCTGAGTTCTCAATCTGGCTCTGCCAATTACAAGTTCATGCCTGTCATGTAACCTTCCTGGGCCTCCCTTGACTCTTCTGTGAAATTCATGTACAATTTTATGAGACAGACAGTAATGTAAAGCACTTAGACAGGCCTTGGCTCATGGTCAATGATCTATCAGGAGTAATGCTAACAATGGTGGAATAATGATGTGTTATCGCTATTCTCACTATTCTCAAGGAGTACAAAATCAAGTGTGAGGGACATAGGGGGAGGTAGGAAAACAGTCAGTTGTAGCAACGTGGGCAGGGTGCTGGGACAGAAAGTTCAGGGAGCATGCAAAGGCACACAAAAGAAAATCTACACAACAAACGAGGAAGGAAGAAGGGAGCCCTCCTAGAGATGGCACCAGGATTATCATGTCACTAATCCTGTCTTCAGGAATGTAAATCAAAACCACCTTGAAATATCACCTAACCCCAGTGAGAGCAGCCCACATCACAAAGTCCCAAAGCTGCAGATGCTGGCGTGGGTGCAGAGAGAAGGCAACATTTATATACTATTGATGAGATTGCAGTCTTTTTGGAAAGAAGTATGGAAAAGGCCCCCTTGCAGAGGTTTGCACCTATAATCCTAACACTCTGGGAGACCCAAGCAGGTCGATTGATTGAGAATTCAAGACCAGCCTGAGCAAGACTGAGATCCTTTTCTCTACTAAAAATACAAAACTAGCCAGGCATTGTGGCAGGTATCTGTAGTCCCAGCTACTCAAGAGGCTAAGGCAAGAGGATCACTTGAATCCAAGAGATTGAGGTTGCTGTGAGCTATGAAGACCATGGCACTCTACCAGTGTAACAGAATGAGATAGTGAGATTCTATCTCAGAAAATAAGAAAATAAATATGGAGACTCCAAAGATCTAAAAGTAGACCTTCCTTGGCTCTGTGCCTGTGGCTCAAGCGGCTAAGGTGCCAACCACATACACCTGAGCTGGCAGGTTTGAATCCAGCCTGGGCCCGCCAAACAACAATGATGGCTGCAACCAAAAAATAGCCGGGCGTTGTGACAGGCGCCTGTAGTCCCAGCTACATGGGAGACGGAGACAGAAGACTCGCTTGAGCCCATTAGTTGGAGGTTGCTGTGAGCTGTGATGGCACAGCACTCTACCCAGTGCAATAGCTTGAGGCTCTGTCTCAAAAAAAAAAAAAAAGTAGACCTTCCATTTGATCCTGCATAATCCCATTGCTAGGTATCTATCTACCTACAAGAAAAAAAAAATCATTTTGCCATAAGGACATTTGCACTAGAATGTTTATTGCAGCTCGGTTTACAATCACTAAGATGTAGAAACAACCCAAGTGCCCATGAACCCATGAGTGGATTAATGAACTGGGTAAATGAATGCCATGGAATACTATTCAGCCATAAAAAGATGGAGACTTTACATTTTTTATATTTATCTGGATGGGGTTGGAGAACATTCTCCTTAGTAAAGTATCTCAAGAATGCAAAAGCAAGCAACCCACGTATTCAATACTAATTTGAAACTAATAGATGAACAACTATAGGCCCACAGAAAAGAAAAAGCACGATTAAATTCATGAAGGGGAGGGAGGAGGAAGCTCAGTAAGCCCCCACCTATTGGGTACAACACAGGGGTACAGGGCATATCTCCTGGGTGAAAGAATCAACTACGACTCAGACTTTACCTGACAATTGCAAACAGTGTACCCTAATCATATATACCCTTATGTTAATCCTAAATAAATAAATAAAGAGTTTAATCGGATAAAATCAGGGTTATCACAATTACTCAGGACAAGGATAAGAAATGGCATTCTGGTTTCCAGAACAAGGGGAGAGGGCAACAGGAGGATTGTTCAGCTATTTCTAGAGCATGATTGTTGCCTTGGGAAGAAATGTTTTGTTCTTTAAAAAAAAAAAATGCACCTGCTTTGAAGATTTTCCTGTTTTGAAATCCTATCAGTTCTGAAAATCAAGATATTTCCTCTAGCTTATTTACATTCGAAGAAAAGTTCCTTATTGATATTTCTTTTTACAAAGGCATTGAGAGTCACAGGGTAAGAAGTTACTCTTGTTTTGGCAAATGTTTTGCAATTTCTCTTTCTATTTTCGGTCCTTGAAAAAGAACTTTAAGATCTTATTCCGATTGCCAGGGTACACATGTAAGTTACCAATGGCAATATACAAGACTGCTTATATTCTTGAAGATCCTGATCTGTTTCTTGTGCAATTATGGGTTATTTGAGAGTAAATAAAATTAAGGTTTCTGTTGTCTTTTGCATGTTCTTCTTTCCCTGTTCATTCCACTTCGATTTGCACACTCCAATTCCAATAGATCATACATTGTTACGAAGATATTGGTTAACAGAGAGGTTTAAACACTTGTCTCCACTTTAGTAGAGGGAGGCTTACTCTAAAGATATGTAGGAATTGAACTTCCTGTCTCTTTGCATTGTGAAATGAGTTTTTAAAACAAAACAACTGATTCTTCAACTGTTTTCCTTCAGCCTTAACTTGCCTGGTTATTTATGAGTCTGCAGTCATTCTAAGACACCATTGTAAATGAGCTATAAAATATGGTGACATTTTTAGAGTCAAGTGCATAAATGTAAATAAAATACATTCTTGCCCACAGCAGCCAATCTTCCATTCTTTGATGGACTAGAATTCAGTTGGTGCATACCTGTGACCATCAGGAACCTACCTTTTTGTTGATTTAATCTTTCATTTGACTAGTATTTTTCGATGAGCTATTATGTGTTGGATACTAAGGACACAGCAGTGAGCAAAACAAGTTATGATCCTTTTCCTCATGGAGTTACAGTGGGGGAGGAAAATTACCAATAAAAAGGAAACACAAGTAAGTATGACATTAAAAGTATAGGTGGGATAGAATCTTCTCTAAAGAAGACAGATGAATAGCTAGCAAACATGAAAAACTGCTCATCGTTCCTAATTATTAGAGAAATGCAAATCAAAACCACCCTGAGATATCATCTAACCCCATTGAAAAAGGCCCACATCACAAAATCTCTCGCATGGATGTCGAGAGAAAGGAACACTTCTACACTGCTAGTGGGACTGCAAACTAATACAACCTTTTTGGAAAGCAGTATGGAGAACTCTCAAAGAACTCAAGCTAGACCTCCCATTTGATCCTGCAATCCCATTACTGGGCATTTACCCAGAAGGAAAAAACTCCTTTTATCATAAGGACACTTGCACTAAACTGTTTATCGCAGCTCAATTTACAATCACCAAAATGTGGAAACAGACTAAATGCCCCCCAACCCAGGAATGGATTAACAAGTTGTGGTATATGTATACCATGGAATACTATTCAGCCAGTAAAAAAAAAAAATAGAGACTTTACAACCTTCGTATTAACCTGGATGGAAGTGGAACACATTATTCTTAGTAAAGCATCACAAGAATAGAGAAGTATGAATCCTATGTATTCAATTTTGATATGAGGACAATTAATGACAATTAATGACACAGTGAGGGGTGGAGGAAGGGGAAAGCAGAGAGAGAAAGAAGGAGGGAGGGGAGTGGGGGAAAGGAAGAGCAGAGAGAGAGAAGGAGATAGGTGGTGGGGTCTTGGTGTGTGACACACCTTTTGTGGGCAAGGAACAATTGTAAGAGGGACTTTACCTAACAAATGCAATCAGTGTAACCTGATCTCTTATAACCCCAATGAATCCCCAGCAATAAAGAAAAAAAAGTACAGGGGTAGCAGGGTGGTTGGGAGAAAGGAGGAGGTGTTTCTCAGATAGCTTCCTTGAGGGAGCAACCAGACCACAAAACAGGATAGGCCAGGACAGGCTCCCCTGTCTGACAGATCTCCAAGTGCCTTCACCACCTGAGTCATGAAGGAAAGTGCTGAGTCATGTATCCTCCAGCAAAGTCCATCCTAAAATTAAGTGCTTCCTAGATAAATTAGAAGCTATTTACTTATTTCTGTAAAGAAAACAGAGGTTCCACTTGTTGCTAACTCTCCCACCCTCCTCCCTGTGCTCTTTCAAATCATCATTGAACCATTTTACTAGGCAAATAATGACTTAGAACCATCATGGAGTCTTATTTTCCAATGATATTTGGATTGACTAATAGTTGAGCACTTAAAATCTTAGAAAATCATAATTTTAATTGGCAAGCCATAATTGCATGGGGTACAGCATAATGTTTTGCTATGTTTATACAATATAGCGTGATTAGGTCAAGCTGATTAGCATTTCCATCACTTTGTCATTTTTGTGGTGAGATATTTGAAATATACGCTTGTTGTTGTTAACTATGGTCACCCAGCTGTACAACAGATCTCAAACATTTATTCTTCCTATCTGAAACTTCGCCCCCTTTATCCAACATCTCTCTATTCTCTCCCCCTCCCCTGACCCAGCCTCTACTGTTTCTACTCTCTACTTCAGTGAGTTCTGTTTTTTAGATTCCACTGTATGTGAGATAAGGCAGTGTCCACCTTCCTGGGCCTGGCTGATTTCATAATGTTCTCCAGGTTCAAGTGTGCCATTAAGACAATGCATACATTAAAACATATCATTTTACCTTAAAAAACACTCATGCACATTGGTTAACCAGTATTGGTAATGGAAAAGCAAGGTTTTTTCTGTGAAGATGGATGACTGATTGTAGCACTGTCTAGTAGAACACTCTGTGATAATGAAATTGTTCTATGCCTGTTGTTGTATAGTCACGTGGCCACAGCTGTCCAGGTGTGCTGGTAGAACTACAGGTGCCTTCCCTTTTGTGTTTGACAGCACAAAGGAAGAGCCCTTGTTATCTTCTCTGCATAGACCACACCCACATGCCTCTGCCCTGATTTTCATTTTTGGTTTCTTTAACTGAAATGGGAACTTAAAGACAATTGTGACATATCCTGAGAGCAGAATCCTTTTAAATTATTATTTTTTTCTAATTTTTTAAGTATGTCATCACACCTCATCTGTCAATTATTTTCTAAAACAACAGAGGACCAAGCAAATAAATATGGAAATTCAAATGTATATACAAAAAGAAAGTCTGGACTTTAGAAAAATAGGATTTCTTCATTGAATAGGGTTGCCACAATTTAAGAGACTACATAAGAAAACCTGCAGGTTTTTTTTCAGAGATAAGATGGCTGACTGAAGCCAGCTTTCAACAGAGGCTCTCGTCCAGAAGGAGAGTTAAAGGACAGAAATTTAGCAAGTAACCTGGTGGATTAGAGCTGCACCAAGAGAGAAGGTTGAAAAACACACATCAACCCCGCTGAGGCCAGGTGAGACCCCAAGGATACAAACAAAAGGTACAAAATCCATCACCAAGTGGACGGGAGTCCCCTCACCCACGATAACGGCTTGGAGTGCCCCACAAACAAACGAGCAGAGTTCAAAGGTCCTCCCACTATACTCCATGGGAAAGACCCTCTAAAAACTGCACCTACCTCCCCTACTAGGGTGCCATGGCGTTCTCCTGACAGGCATAAAACTGTATAAAACTGTATATATTTTCTACCTGCAACTCTGAGCTCCCAGTACTCCCCTCCACTCTCACTCTGAGGTCTGGAGGCCTGTCTCCCAGGAGTCCAAATTCTTGGGTGATTTCTCAAGGGGTGTGCACAGGGCCTAAACTGCAGCTGATCAGTGCAGACTCTGGGGCATGGGAGTGAGGATAAGACAGTCGGCAAAGAGGGAACCACACGGGAGTGGTGGTGCCCCGAGGCGCAGAGCAGCAGCCGTCTTTTGGCAGCAATAGAGCTCACTCCCAGATATTCCGAAGCCACACCCCCTGTCTCCCTGGGCAACCAGAGGAGGCTGGGCATCTGCTCAGGTGGAACCACCATGGAACAGATCTGAGACAGAAACACAGGCCCCGTGAGTAAAGGGTTTGCCTGAGGCAGTACCGGCATGTGTGGAGCGTGGGGACTAGAAACGGAAGCACAGAGCTGGGAAGTTCCCAGGGCAGGGCTGACCAGAGGACTGCTTTACTGAGCCTAAGACGCACCCGGCCCTCAGGGGATTGTCAACCTATAGACAAAGGAAGACAGGTGGCTAGAACTGACAGCTAACCGAATACAAACCTGCAGGAGCAAAGACAGGGCCTGAGGTTTAGGCTCTGAGAACTCAAAACAGCTTTTCTTCTGCACAGGAATTTAGCAGGGACAGAAAGAAGTTATGTTCTGTTCTATCAGTAACATCAATCAGGAGTGGGGCTGGAACTGAGTGAACACCCCCCAGCCTCCATCAAGTGCCTGCGGTTGTCAAGCCTCACCTCCCCCAGCTAGATAGAGGCAGAGCGCAGTGGCCCAACTGAGCAGAAATAGATTTCCTTGTGATTCAGGCAGGTGCAAACCCCTGGAGTATCTGTTCCCTATAGGCAACTGAGTCACAGCCCTGCGGGGCTATCAGTGACTGGGTGTGACAGAGGCGCAAGGTGGGGAAGGAGGCATCAAAGTTCCCAGACTGATCTATTTGCTGGGTGGGTCCTCCTGACTCCACGGAACACTGGAGCAAGCCATATCAGAGTAGTCACCAGACCCCTGCGATCCAGTTGCCAGAGCAAGCAAACAGCCCTCAGAATGGGAGAAGATATTTGCAGGTTATGTCTCCGACAAAAGTTTAATAACCAGAATCCACAGAGAACTCAAACGTATAAGCAAGAAAAGAACAAGTGACCCCATTGCAGGCTGGGCAAGGGACTTGAAGAGAAATTTCTCTGAAGAAGACAGGTACACGGTCTACAAACATATGAAAAAATGCTCATCATCCTTAATCATCAGAGAAATGCAAATCAAAACTACTTTGAGATATCATTTAACTCCAGTAAGATTAGCCTATATCACAAAGTCCCAAGACCAGAGATTTTGGCGTGGATGTGGAGAAAAGGGAACACTTCTACACTACTGGTGGGAATGCAAATTAAGACATTCCTTTTGGAAAGATGTTTGGAGAATGCTTAGAGATCTAAAAATAGATCTACCATTCAATCCTATAATTCCTCTACTAGGCATATACCCAGAAGACCAAAAATCACATCATAACAAAGATATTTGTACCAGAATGTTTATTGCAGCCCAATTCATAATTTCTAAGTCATGGAAAAAGCCGAAGTGCCCATCGTTCCATGAATGGATTAATAAATTGTGGTATATGTACACCATGGAATATTATGCAGCCTTAAAGAAAGATGGAGACTTTACCTCTTTCATGTTTACATGGATGGAGCTGGAACATATTCTTCTTAGTTAAAGTATCTCAAGAATGGAAGAAAAAATATCCAATGTATTCAGCCCTACTATGAAACTAATTTATGGCTTTCACATGAAAGTTATAACCCAGTTATAACCTAAGAATAGGGGGAAGGGGGAAAGGGAGGGGAGGGGGAAGGGGGGCGGAGGGAGGGTGATTGGTGGGATTACACCTGCGGTGCATCTTACAAGGGTATATGTGAAGCCTAGTAAATGTAGAATGTAAATATCTTAACACAATAACTAAGAAAATGGCAGGAAGGCTATGTTAACCAGTGTGATGAAAATGTGTCAAATGGTCTATAAAACCAGTGTATGGTGCCCCATGATCACATTAATGTACACAGCTATGATTTAATAATTAAAAAAAGAAAAGAAAAGAAAAGAAAAGCTGCAGGATGCCCCATTAAATTTGAATTTTATATAAATAATGAATAAATTTAGTATATTTTGTGCCATGCCATATTTGAACATACTTGCACTTTATGTGGAAGTCCTACCACTATGTAATTCACTGGGTGAATTGAAGAGAGAATGCTAACTGGAGGGATATGAACTGGTGCCTGGAAAACAGAGAAAAACTCTCGTTACACAGAGCAAGCACGATGGTAGACAAATAAGAGAAAAGAGATTTGGGTCTTAATCCAGGAGCCCTGCCATAAGCAATAATAGGAATCTCAAGATAAAAAGGGAACAAGTGAGAAGCAATAATTTTAAAGCGTGTAATAATAGAAAATTATTCTTAAGTTGGTGGTATCTTAGAGTCTGGAGATTGAAAGGACTCCCCGAGTTCTAGACTTGATTGAATAAGGAAAAACACTCACTAAGGCATGTCTTGGTAAGATTCCTGAAATTTAAAAAAGAAATTTTAAAATGCTTACAAGTTTCTAGACAGAAAGTATAACCTATTTAGGAAGGGGAAAAGTACCTATTTACATCTGACTTCTTATGGAGGACACTGGAAGCCAAAAGACGATGGAATGACATTGCTAATGGCCGAACTGGAAGCAACGTGGGAATCTTCTTCTTAATCAAGATGGAATTCACCAACCAGAGTGAAAGAAGGAGACTATGAACATGAGAGACTATCAGCATATTGCACTGACACTTCCTATGTGAAGAAAACAATCCAAGATCTTAAAAGGAGATAATCAAATTGAGATTTCAAGATATGCATGGAAAGGAAAGAAGACAGTGATGAACAATGAACCTAACACAGATAGGTAGAGTTGAGTGGACATCAAGGAGTTGTTGGGAATTGTATAAAATAAATGATACATAACATCCTTTGGAAATAGAGGGGCATACGGCAAGGGAAATTCTAATAACAATCCAGAACTAAAGTCCTAAAGAATCTCAGGAAAACCTAGGAGTCAGAAGTGGAGAGAGAGAATGGAAGTGAAAACAGGACAAAGATGTCATCTTATAGAGTAGGAAGGGATGATGACATGGAAAGAGGAGAAGACAACACACAAGAGGTCTCGTCTCCCACAGGATGAAGATGCTCGGGGAGCAGAAGATGGTCTTGGGGGGCGGCGCCTGTGGCTCAAAGGAGTAGGGCACTGGCCCCATATACTAGAGGGGACGGGTCCAAACCCGGCCCCAGCCAAAAACTACAAAAAAAAAAAAAAAAAAAGAAGAAGAAGAAGATCGTCTTGGGGGATAACGAGACATTCTGAAGACACAATTGGAATCTCATTCGCACATAATACTACATAGATGCCTTAGGGGTATAAGAAGAGGAAACAGAATGAAACAGAAAATTTCAGTAGAGCCTCCAAATTAACAAGAGGAACATAAAATGAAAATAAAATGAATTCAATCTGATGAAATTAGTGAAAATGATGAAAAAAGAAAAAGAATTTATAATTAAAATGGATAATAATTATAAAGTAATACAAACGTTTTATATAATATAAAATATAGAATTAAATATAGAATATAATCAGTCTTTATGCTAAAGAAAAGTTGAAAATAAAGGATGGACAAACAGAAGCCAGAACAACACAATGAAAAAATAAGGAAGCAATAATTTCAAACAAGATAAAATTTAAGGCAAAAAGCATTAAATAGGGACTCCACCACTAGCACAAGGATCCAAATAGATCCTCAATTTTGTAATGATAACTATAGAAGTGGATGGAGACAGATCCTTGGGATGTATCAGAGCTCAGGGAATAAGATTGACAAGCAGGGCCCAGAGGCAAAAGTCGGAGGGCGTACAACCAGCTGTAAATGAAAAGTGACATCTCAGGATGGTGACCTAGGAGCTTACATAATCGTCTAGGGTCTTAGGCCAAATTAACTTGGGTAGGGATGATCTCACTTCTTAAACTGCAAAGATGAAGGAGATTCCATGGGGTAAGAAATTTACCAAGGTCAAAGACACTTCTGTACCTTGCCCTCATTTCCTAGGGGAGAGTTATCTGGTTCCCACATACTTTCCATGACCAGGGAACAACTACAGAAGAGAAAAGCAAAACAAAAATTCAGCTTCTTTTCCAAGTCTCTATTTTTCTCGCCTTTGTGCTCAGAACACACAAGCAAAATACTTTTTCTAGGATATTGGAGTACCCTAAAAATGGGTCCATCTGCCCCCTGGTGGCAGGCCTAAGCACAGTCCACAATCGCTCATTTAACTATCCTTCTAAACTTTCTCAGGAAGAGGAAATTTTTTTCTTTTTTCTTTTGAGACAGAGTCTCACTATGTTGCTCTGGATAGAGTGCTGTGGTGTCATAGCTCACAGCAACCTCAAACTCTTGGAGTCAAGTGATTCTCTTGCCTCAACCTCCCAAGTACCTGATACTACAGGCGCCTGCCACAGTGCCAGGCTATTTTTTGGTTGCAGTTGTCATTGTTGTTTAGCAGGCCTAGGCCAGGCTCGAATCCACCAGCCTTGGTGTATGTGGCTAGCTCCCTAGTGACTGAGCTACAGTTGCCAACCAGGAAGATGAAATTTTTATTTTAAGAGGTGGGGTCTTACTATGTTGCCCAGCCTGGTCTCGAACTCGTGGGCTCAAACGATCCTCCCTCCTCATCCTCTCGTGTAGCCAAGACTACAGGTGTGAGCCACCACAGCTGGTTCTAGGAAGAGGAATATTTAGCCCCCTCCTCGGCACTGGGAGCTTATGTCATACTCTTTAGACATGAACATGATGAGTTCCTCCAAAGAAGGCCTTGAGCTTCCACCCTGACTTGAGAGGCCTGGCTTATCTGAGACCTCCAATTAGGGCAAGTGTGTGCCTCACAAAAAATTCGGAAAGTGAGAGGCTGTAATGCCTTAAGGAAAGGAAGAGGGGACTGGGAGCCACTGGGAAAAGCTTCTTGAGTATGCCCCTCAAGTTTGTCACACACAGAACAAGACCTCAGGGAAAGAAGCTTGGAAGAATGAGAACAGAACAGTGTTATGACAGTGTGATGACCCATGGTGCCCTTTACCAATCCTCAACCTCCCAAGTAGCTGGGACTTATAGGCGTGCTCCACCAAGCCCAGACTACTAAGAAGGTTTTATTGAGCATAAATGCATTATGCAAACCAGCTGAAGAATTTGTTAAATATAAGTTATCATTTGCACCCATAAAAAAACTGGATTAACTCGAAGGTGAAAAAAAATAAAGACATACATCTAAATATTTAATAATGGACACACAACAAAACTATCTTACTTATCAATTCTCATATACACAGAATTTTCTTTGCACTGTTTTCTTTTTTTAAAAATACATAAAAATTATAAATTGATTTTTTTTAAGTGAAGTTTTTCTTTTCCAGGAAATCTGTGTAGATCTGGAGAGATGATTTGACGTAACATCAGCACAGAAACTCAAGAACAAAATGGTGCTGTGGCGCGAATGAAAAGATCTGTCACCTGCTTTTTCTTGCTCTGTGGTTCTTTTTCAAGTTTCTCTTCTGGCTTCTATATCTGAGCTATCTTCTGTTCAGTAATAAATGACATTGGTCCCATAAAATTTATGAGCTTTTCACAGAATAAAATAGCTTCAGGTAAAGACATTCTTCATCTATCCATTATGACACTCACCACCACGGATACAGCCCAATGGAGCTCACCAGCACCATCAATGGACCATTCATTGCAGGAAATGACCCCCAAGTTATTGTAAGAAATGATTTTTAAATGCATATGATGGTTTTTTAAAAAAAAGAAAAAATGAGTATATAACAATTCCATCATAATCTCTTGGAGTTTGGACTCCCAGATAAATATTCTTCTACTAAACTTCATGAAAAGAAGGAATCTTTCACAAAAGATCTACCTCTTACCTTCAGTAGGCTCTGAGGAATATATATGTATTTTCTATGAAATAAGAACAATCGGACAAACTGTCAATCCAGGTAAAAAAAACTGGTATTAAAAAACAGTTGTGTAGGAAATGATAAAGGAAAGACTTAATCCTACCAAAACCCAATTAAATGATTCAGAGAATTAATTTGAGAAATATCAACAGCATTTTAAAACATTAATTACTAAAGAAATATTAAATAAAAATGGTGCTGACAGATAAATTGAATTAGAGGTGTTGACAGATAAATTGAATATATTACAAAAATTCAACAAACAAGTGGATGTTTTTGCAGGAAAAAGAGCAAATAGAACAAAACCATAGGAGAAAACTTACACAAACTAAGCATGTTTCATCTTTGAGAATGAAATAACCACCCCTACTTCAGGCAAAATTGATAACTAAACATCTGGGCCACAACATACAATGGTCAGATTTTCAAAGAAAAATAAAAGACGGAAAAGTATCCTCTGGAGTGGGCAACCCAGAAGTCAACGGTAATAGCTGAACTTCAGGAAAGAGCTGTCTACTCTCATGACCTTCGCCTCTTCACCCCAGCTTAGTCCTCGACCAGCTCATTGTGACTTCCACCTTTTCCTCTGAAAATTCTCTCACCAAGAAAAACCAGAGCCTTCTTTCAGCTGAGTCTAAGAACCCTTTCCAACCCTAGTCTTGTGTAGTCTGCTGCAACATTTGTTGTTACTGACTACTCTTTTTGAGCAATATCCTTTTCCTTGGTCTCAGAGATGCTCCTACTTTCCTGGATTCTGTCCTTCCCAGATCCTCTTTTCTCCATCCTTAATGTTAGACAATCTTCCAGGCTCTGTCCTCCTTCTTGACTCCATCACCAAAGTTGCAATTGACGTGTCAACAACTTCCAAATCCTTCTCTCCAGCTCAGTCCTGTCCTAGGAGCTCCAGACCCATACACGCTTTATTTCCTGGATATAGATAGACCTGAACTCATAACTTCTCTTCCTTCCTCACCCACACTTGTTCCTGTGACATTATCCCCCATCTCAACCAATGAACCATTATCTATTTAGTTGCTCAAGAAATAATTCTCAAAGTTATTTTTGACTCTCCTTTCTCTTTTGCATCCTTCAAAAACCTGGTTCTGTTGCTTCAACATGTTAAGGATTTTCCACATCTGTATATTTGTCCCTACCCTCACTCCTGTGACTTTAGTCCAAGCCTCAATTATCTTTCAGCTATGCCTCTGTATGTCAACCAGGCATCCAATTGTTCCTCCTAGCAACTAATGATGTCCCCATATCCATCCCCAAATCCAATCACTTTGCAACCAGAGAGCTTGCTCTAATACAGAAATCTGATCATGTTACCTAGCCAAACCCACTACCCACAGTGATTTACAACTTTTCATTTTGGCTTTCCTTGTAGCATAATATCTTTTTTTTTCTTTTACAGTTTTTGGCCAGGGCTGGGTTTGAACCCACCACCTCTGGCATATGGGGCTGGCGCCCTTCTCCTTTGAGCCACAGGTGCCACCTAGAATAATATCTTAAAACTCAAATATTCTTTCCTTTTTACTCACTATCCTCTAGTGTTCCTTAATGTGGCACCTGCTTCTTGGCTCCTTGCATGGGTATATAATTTTCCCTCTGTCATTTCTCTTTCCTTTTCCCTTGCTGTCCCTCAACCTAGCCAACGTTAACTCATCATTCCAGTTTCCTCTTCTGAGTTATCAGTTAAAAAAAAAAAAAAGCTAACCTGGTTTCTTGTTGAAACAATGAATCCCCAACAATAAAAAAATAAAATAAAATAAAAAGCTTATCTTTCCTCTCACCTGGATTAAGTTATCCTCCACAGCCCTCTGAACTTCAATAAAGTTCATCGTACTCTTAATAAAGTGTTTCATATCAGTCATTATAGCACCAGGAAGGTGTAAGCTATCACTTTCACTGATGTAACCTCAGGTCTTAGAAGTGTCTGACACTAATAGATATTTAATACACACGTGTTAAGTGGAACTGAAAGGAAAACTATTGTAAGTGTTTGACCTGAGGAAAAAGAATAAAAGGAATAAAAAAATAAACTATGCCATGAAATTTCTCCTCTGCAACAATATATGCCATGACATAAGGAAATAGTGGGTACAGAGCTTCAAGGGGGGAAAAGTTCATGGCTCCAACATTTCAATCCATACTCATCTTCATGTGTTAGAGACAGTGGAAAGCCAGAATTAAGACAGTCAGGTGTCAGGAAATAGAGCATGCAAGTATCTTTCCTCCAGTATTGTTTAAGTACATAGCTGATGTTATTTATTAATATATTAGTAATGCCTATATATACATATAAATGTATACACAACATGATATAGATACAGATTTGAGATGTTTAAAGGCAACAACTAAAAAGGTGGGAAGGTGCAGTAGAAAAGAGGTAGTGCTAACCTTTGCAATCAGCTGAAGGAGCTGGGCGCTGTGGCTCGCACCTGTAATCCCAGCACTCTGGGAGGCCAAGAACAGCCTGAGCAAGAGCAAGATCCCATCTCTAAAAGTAGCCGGGCGTTGTGGCAGGCACCTGTAATCTTAGCTAGTTGGGAGGCTGAGGCAAGAGAGTCACTTAAGCCCAACAGTTTGAAGTTGCTGTGAGCTATGACCACCACAGCATTCTGCCCAGGGCAACAGAGTAAGACTGGAAAAAAAAGAAAGGAAAGAAAGAGAGAGGGAGGGAGGGAGGGAGGGAG
>CAUYPK010098312.1:0-21766 GCA_963574355.1 Loris lydekkerianus | reverse complement strand
TTTTTCCTCCAGGTGGGCTTTTTGTTTTTTTTTTTATTTTTGGCCAGGGGTGGGTTTGAACCCACCACCTCCCGCATATGGGGGCGGTGCCCTACTCCTTTGGGCCACAGGTGCCGCCCAGTTTTTTTTTTTTTTTTTTTTTTTTTTTTTTTTTTTTTGCATTCCTCCCTCCCCCATGTTTAACATTAGAAAGTTATCCTTTTCAGATTTTGGAGTGGCTATGGAAGAAATAAGTTTAATGCTATTAAAGAGTAAGAAAGGTTTTCTATCAAATAAATGTCAACATTGTCCCAAAGCCACCAACTGGTACCAGGCTGTAGTGGTATGAATGATGCTGTGGCTCAGGTGGTCTTCAGTTGGTCAAGGTCTCATGTGGACAGATGCTTCCCAGGCTCTGTTACCACCCGACCTTGCAAGAAAGCGTGCCAGTAGTGCTTTTTGTACTTAGTGAATCACAGAATCTTAAGGTGTCTCACTGTCCAGAACAGGGTTTTTCAACTTGTTTTTATCTCACAACACACTTGAACCTATATTTAAACTTCTGTGGCAAACTTAAGTTATCTTTCAAAAATAAGAATAAAAGGCTCGGCTAAAGCGCCAGCCACATACACCAGAGATGTTGGGTTCGAATCCAGCCCAGGCCTGTCAAACAACAATGACGACAAAAAAAAAAAAAAAAAAACAAAAAACTGGGCCTTGTGGCGGGCACCTGCAGTCCCAGCTACTTGGGAGGCTGAGGCAAGAGAATCACTTAAGCCCAGGAGTTGGAGGCTGCTGTGAGCTGTGATGCTACAGCACTCTACTGAGAGCAACAGCTAGAGGCTCTGTCTAAGAAAGAAAGAAAGAAAGAAAGGGGGGAAGGGAGGAAGGAAAGGAAGGAGAAGAATAAAAAAAAGAACATACTTAACAGTGCTTTGAACGTCTTTCAAAAGTAATTTAATTACAATAATTTAATTAATGATCTTCAAAAATCTTCACAACGCACCTAAGATCCTCTCTCATGGCACAAAATCACTGGTCTAGAAAATAGCTTACAATGCAATGTTCTAGAATGTTTCATTGCATTGCACAAAAATTAAGTACCTTATCAAGAAAATCCTGATTATACTTTGGAAAGTGAATAGCTTCCTGTCCTTCTCAAAGGTTATTCAAAGTCTTAAGTCTGTTTTAAACCTGTAACAGACTGTATGTGCACTTTCTTAATTGTAACTCAAAAACCATGTCCTTTCCTCCTTTTTTTGAGAATTAATTTTCTTCTTAACTCAAAATCTATAATATGGGGTGAAATAGCATAAGGTTTCATATCATATTGTTTTCTTCATATCATTTCTTCGTTCATTTTCTATGAACCTAAGTTGTTGTCCTTACAAGTTAAACATTTGAAGAAATGACATATGGTGTAAGTAGTGGATCAAATAACAGTTATGGAAATAGATCAGAACAAACTTAGGGGCACTGTGCACTTGAGAGGAAAAAAGTGCATTCCAAGATTTCTGCCATCAACAGTGGTTAAGAAATTGATGAGTAACCTGTTTGTTCTTCATAGAAGTCACTCATAGAAGTCGCTAATCCGTAAAGTGGAATTTATTGTTCACGTATTTGTGCTGCTAATATTAGAAGCAAAAAGGAGACAAATTTGTTTGTATCTTTCAACATTTATTAAGAACTTATTGAACATGTTCCATGTGCCAAATACTGTGCTGAATGCTCAATATTTTCCTTGTTCCAAAATTAATTTTTTAAAAAATTATATACCGGAATATAAATAGATGGACTTAGAAATAAACTATGGGTTCCCTGGGCCATAAAGCTATGTGGTCACATATGCATGACTATATGTACTAAGTTACAATGGGAGCATTAACACTGATGTTTCCACTTCCCAGTACATATAATGTGTTCAGTCGTGAAGGATTAAGCTCATGTTTTGCAGAATCAGTTGTAAATTCCACGTCTTATTCACTCAAATGGTAACTGCAAAATCAGAGTTTTGATTGTTGGATTGTTTCATTGTTGGATTGGAGGTTTTTGTCATTTTCTTACCTTAATTCAGTTTGCACTTGCTGTGGATCCATGATACATTCCAATAGTCTAGGTTTTAACTCCAGCAGAAACCAGCACTTCTTTGTTTTTCACAAGTCTTTCTCATCATCAGTATGGCTTATAATCTGTTGAAATAGATAAAGTTGATCAGTTGGTTTTTTCAGTATTCAATATGGGTATGACCGTAACCTGAAAAAGTGTCAACATAATAAAATTACTTTTTTATAGGACTTATGGTTTTCTAATTATGAAAATAATGGATACCTATTTTCTGAAAATTAGGAAGTGCAGACTATCAGCAGAAAATTATTTAAATCATGTCTAGATAATAATGTGACCAATAGCTTTCTTCTTTGAGGACTTACTAAGTTAGAACACTTTCCATGAATTATTTCACTAAATTCATTTCAGGCAGCTAGCAAATGATGACAGTGAGATTTGAACCCAGGTCTTTCTTGTTCCAACATCTGTACTCTTTCTGCTGTACCATCATGCTATATTATTGTCGAGATTATACATCAAAATTAGTAACCAATCACACAAACACATAACTTTTCATTTATGTTGCCATATTGCTTTGAACATAGCATCTAATCTCTGAAAATCTGTTTGCCTCCTGTGTTGCTTGAGTGTAATAATTACACCCACCTTACTATAAGGAGATGAATTGTTTTTTACAAAGCTGTTAAAACCGTGCCTGTTGCATTTAAGTACTTTATAATTGTTTGCCAATATTTATTACTATAAAGAACTACAATTATCTTCATCTTAAAGATTATTTTGTTATTTTTCATTCATGAATTTGTGACATACATGTAAACACGTTTACCAGAAAGCCAAAGTGTTTTTCATTAAGATAGAAGCAGGCATTGCCTGAATATATTAAACATTGCTAAGCAAAATAGAAAGAAAAAATGTTTTAAAGAAAGGATATGAAAATAAGTGACTAAAAACATGTAAAAAGGAAAGAAAAGTTCAATTCAATTATAGCTAAATAGTTTCTATAAGGACAAATAGTCCAAGTAAAATTTGATGAAATGTGTTTTGTAGGCTGTCTTCCTAATGGACAGGAATACAAACTAAATTTAAACAGGTGTAATTGCCGTTCCAGACTTCAGTCTAGCATGATTGCATAGAAATAGTCAGTTTTTCAACATATTTGGTCTTAATTTTCTTTCTAGAACTGGCATTTTGCCTTGTCTGAGGTAGAAGTTGAAATTGTGTTAAGCTGAGACCTCCAGACAGACTGAACTCTACATAAAATGTATGATAGATTGAAACTTACTAACAGTCCACAGTTGATATATAGTTATTGGCAAAAGTGTGGCAGCTGGCAAAGACTGTTAGTACAGCAAGTCTTTGTCCCTTACACCTTGGCAGTTGAACCAGAAGATTTAGGGTTTCGGTAGATGCCAACTTAAAATTCATTTTTATAATAGATTCTTGAGTCTGGGTTTATTGAAGCATGAACGCCTAAGCTTTTATCCTGGCAACAAGAAATATATGGAAAATGAAATAGTTGTAAATATGACTGAAACATTTATTAAATTGCCAGGAGGAAAGTGAGTACCCTCGCTAAGTATATGACTTCAATAAAATATCATTTTTACAACTACTGTGATTTTTAATATGTTGGATAAATTTATGTCTGCACTCTGTTTACACAACAGTATCTGAGTATATCAGAAATTTTTTATAATAAACCAAGAAATTCCCTTTAACTAATGATCTGTAAGTTGAAATGGTATGTCCCTAATCTAAAGTATATAATTTACATTTGACATGGATGTGCAGATTTGGAAATTTTACATGTGTTGTAAGAAGTTGTACGTTTTAAATTATTGTTGTCACCGGAATTTCTTTGCATAAGCACTTTGTCTATACATCAAAATCTATGAAGCATCTAACATATTACTTTAGATTAAATGAAGTGAAACATTCATTTAGTAAATATTTATTAAGAAGCTAACATCTATCTGCTTGTCACTGTGTTAAATAGTAGGGAAACCACTATTACTAAAATATTTAAAATCCTTTTTATATGGTAGTCTGGAGAAATTTAAAATATGTTTTAAAAATATTTATATTTGTAATAAGTGCTATAAAGGAAACAAAGAAGTTTTTGAGATAATATATTAAAGAGATTTTGAATGGGGAAGAAACTTTACTCTGAAGAGATGCTATTTAATCTAGACCCTGTGTTAGTCAGGATGGCCAAGGTTTATGCTGCGTAACAACCAACTATAAAATCTCTGTGGTACTGGGCGGTGCCGGTGGCTCAAAGGAGTAGGGTGCCGGCCCCATATACCGGAGGTGGTGGGTTCAAACCCGGCCCCGGCCAAAAACTGCAAAAAAAAAAAAAGATCTTTGTGGTACTTAATAAACAGTGGTTAATTTCAATTCATCTCATATGACTAAGTGCCCACTGTTAAGTTGGAAGTTGGCGGGAGAGTTTTTGTTTTTTTTTTTGAGACAGACTTCTACTCCCTTGCCCTGGGGTTGAATGCCGTGGTGTCAGTAGCTGACAGCAACCTCAAACTCATAGGCACAAGTGATCCTCTTACCTCAGCCTCCCAAGTAGTTGAAACTACAGGTGTCTGCCACAAAACCCAGCCATTTTTTTTAGAGACAGGGTCTCACTCTTGCTTAAGCTGGTCTGAACTCTTGAGCTCAGGCAATCCGCCCTCCTTGGCCTCCCGGAGTGCTAGGATTACAGGCCTGAGCCCTGTGCCCACCTGTTTCGTTTCGTTTTATTTTGATGTAGGTGATTATGACTTACTTATGTTCATCAAGAAAGGACATGCTATGACATAGAGAACTTGAGAAAGGGGGAGGTGCATTGAATTAAAGTGTCTATACTTGGAAAGTGGTATCACAAGCACAATTCCGTTGTCTTGTGCTTTTGGAGGCTGGAAGTTGAAGGCTGGAGGCAGCTGAACAACAGATGTATCGGCTGTACTTGCTCCAAGGGACGTGATGTTTGAGATCAGTTCAGGGTCCCTGTGAAGGAGAAGGGAGTGTGAGAGGAAGAGGAGGAGGAATGCACCAGGAGGGGAAAACAGACAAAACTAAAACTCCCCTAAGTTTGGAGGCGGCATTTCTTTCCCTGTAGAGTCCCTCTCCCATCATGGAGAGGCGGAGTGATGGCCTAATGAGCAATGGAAGAACGTTTTTTGGTGTCTTCTTCAGCAAAGAGGCAAAGCATTGCTCACTGCTTACACCCCATGGCAGGAGAGCTTTGATCATTGTAGTCACTCAGGGATTGGAGTAGGAAGTGTCCATCTCAGCACATGCCTCCACGGTGGCTGAAGCAAGGAAGGAGCATATGGCGACTTGCATGTTGGCCCTCAAAGGCTTTCACCTGGAAGTGACACGTCTCATATTATTGGTCTTAAAAAAAAAAAACAACAACAAACTGAATGATTGGCTGTACCTGATTTTAAAGGGGGTGGAGATGTTCTTTTATTTCATGTGCTTTAAAAACAGAGAAAAATTGGATATTGCTGAGCAGCACAAATCCATTGCACAGGCTTGAAGGATGAGAGGGAACTAGCGATTTTAAGAGTTGGGGGAATAAAGTTCTTGGTAAAGGAGATGGCACAGTAAAGGCCCTGAGGTCAGAAAGAGCTGAGTGTGCTTTAAAGAAACAATGAAACCAGAGATTTGTGAATAATAATTTTGTGTACAATTAAATATTGGTTAGGAGAGTGATTGTTTTGAATCTTTTTTTTTTTTTTTTTTTGTCTTTCTTCCATTGAAAATATTAATATGAAAATCGTGACCGTATGCTCCAGCATGCTGGAGTTAGTTAACGTTTAATCTTACGATTAGCTGTCAGTAGGGTTATCTTTAGATTGTGACTGCTGTTCACATTGTGGCCCGTTTTTGGTGCCTGTGCAGTAGCGTGGGAGATGTCACGATATATCCACTTTTCTTTACGAGGGTTTTCGTTTAGCATTAGAACTTCTGAGTTTATGGGAACGACTGTCTTTTGCTTCTTCTGTGATTTGACCTGTTGATGAGAACCCCTAGAAGGGAAAGAAATCTAAGGAGTAAAACCGTAGGGTAAAAAAATACAGAGGAGATAATGTAACATCCTACTCATAAAGTTACTTTTATATATGGGGATTAGTGAGATATGTCTGATCTTTTGCAGTTAAACTCTGAGAAATGCCTCCAAACAAATCCCACATTTAAATGATAAGTTTGATTTAGTCCTGGAAAGTAGGCCAGGATTCCCCTTAATCACTCAGTTGTTTAGGAAGGCTCAGTTCTTAATGAAGGTAGGGATCTTTTCCAGTATAATACTGTGGATAACTCTAAAAGTCTGGAATACAACAGAGGACATTTGAAGAAATCTTTTATGTGCATGCCATCCGAATGAAAAGAAAACTAACTTTGAAAAAACGTTGCTTCAGAACACTCTTTTCCCTTCCGCCCTCTCTTTTAAAAGGAATAAAACTTTTCAGATAAAACAGAAATTTCCTATGTACTTTCATTCCCTTTCCCCTCCTTTTCCAGAGGTAACCACTGTCGTGAAGTCGTAGTGTATTTAATCCATACTATTTGTACATTTACTATATCCAGAATTTCTATAATTTTATGGGTTTTTTAAATTTATTTTTTGAGATGGGGTCTTGCTGTGTCACTCAAGCTGGAGTTCAGTGGTGCAGATATAAGTTCACTGCAGCCTCAAACTCCTGGTTTCAAGTGATCCTCTGGCCTCAGCCTCCTGAGTAGGTGAAACTGCAGGTGGCTGCCACTATGCCCAGGTGATTTTTTTTTTTTTTTTTTTTTTTGGTAGAGATGGGAGTCTCACACTGTTGCCCATGTCACTCACTATCTTGTGGTCTTGAACTCCTGGCCTCAAGCCTCAAACAGTCCTTCTGCTTTAGCCTCCCAGAGTGCTGGGATTACAGGCCTGAGCCACGGCACCAGGGCTCATTGATATTTTTACTGAATATAATTTTCTATCAATCTCCTGTATTTAACTTTCCACCTTCCTTCAATGATGTTTTTCATGTGAACTTCCCATGTTAATACATATAGAACTAGTTTATTCATTTTAGGTACTGTGCAGTATTTCATAAATATACAACAATTTGTGTATCCATTCCTTTACCAATGGACATTTAGATTAATTCTCATTTTGCACAATGAAAAAAATGCACCTGTGGACATCAGCTTAAATGTTCCCTGTGTACTTAGGCAAGAGCTTCTCTTGACTCAGTATGTAGGATTATATGCGTGTAGGCATCTTCCGCTCAGGGTACTGTCTGATTGCTCTTCCGGTCACATGCCCATGAGCGTGGTCCTCTCTTATGCACTATTGTCACCCATACTTGGTGTCATCAGGTTGAGAAGTTGAACTGTGGAGTGCGGGAGAACCTGACCTGTCAGCCTCAGCCTGGTGCTGCCCTCTACAGCACAGACTTGGGCTTTATCTCACCCCTCTGTGCCTTGCTTTCCCCACCTGTAAAATGTGGGCATACTGGCCGTGACTTATAAGGTTTTCATGAGGACTAAATGATGTAAAATATGTGAAGTGCTTAGACCAGTGCTTGCCACATTTTGGGAGCGTGACAGGTGCCCAGTGAAACCTCCTTGTTGTTTTAATTTTGTTTCCCTGAAGATGAGTTTGTACAGCTTTCGATCTATTTATCAATTGTTTGCTTTCTTTTCTGTGAATGCTTTTTAATACTTTTCTCCTCTTTTTCTGGAGATGTTTGTTTCTCTTGATGGTTTGTATGGTTCATTACGCATTTGGGGTGTTAATTCTTGATGACATACGTGTGTCTCTGTGATACTGCTATCTGTTCTTACACTGCTGCTTGGCCTTCGGAGTTTTAATTATGGTGGTTTTCTTATACAGAAGATTATCGTTTTAACTAATCCTCTTTTATGAATCTCTTTCATTATGATTTCGGCTTAGCAGTAAGTATCAGTTTCAAGGTATGTTAAAATATTTAATATACTTTGTTTATTGCTTAAATCCTAACAAGTTAGAAGGGCTTAGTTATTAGTGTTACCACTGAGAGATAAAGAGAAAATCTGCATGAGAATAAATGTGTTTAAGTATGCAAACTTGAGTGTGGAAGAAAAGCTGTAATTCTATGAAAATCTAAAAAACATAATTGAATGGACTTCTACATGAAACAATTGGTTTTTCTCCCATCCCTGCCCTGTGCCCATTCCATATATAATTCACTGGGCATATGTTAGACAACCCAGTCAATGGTAGGCTTCCATCACATGTGTGGTGGAAAATGTTATAACACAGCGTTCAAGATGGACACAACAGCAGGATTGAAATACTGTTAAGTAGCCTCCACTGACAGCTAGATTTGTCCACTCTATAAAGAGGATGATGTTTTTGAAGAGAATTACCATATACTTAAATTTTTTTCTAGCTATTGTCACTTAAAATAAAATGTTTTAAGAATCTTTGGTTTGTATGAAATATTAAAATTCCCTAACATTTTTCCCCCAGACAACTCATTTTTCAATGCTTGGAATACTTTCATGGGTTCAAAGTTATTACATTCTGTGTGTCCCAGGAATTAAACTGTCCTGAGTATTGCATTAAGGTTTTAACATAGAATTAGTGAATTTCATTCCCTACCTACAAGTGCACAAATAGAGTTACGTAGGGTCCTTAAGTTATAACTAACATTTTGAACTTCACTTATAATTTTCGTTTTGAATAGGGTGCCATGTCTTATCATTTAGGGTCTTTTTTAAAAAATTCACATTAATATAAGGGTACAAATGTTTAGGTTACATTGTTTTCATTTCTAAGGTAAAATCCAAATTATTGTTGAGCCCTTCACCCAGAGGGCGTGCTGAACACCCTCACATTGGGAACATTAGGTGAGATCCTGCCAACTGCCCTTCCCCTTCCCTCTCCCCTATCTCTCCTCTCCCTAGACTATACTTGTGTTGTTTACTTTTTTTTCTTATGTGAGCCTCTAGTTGTTTATATTTTGGTTTCATATTAGTATGGAGTATATTGGATACATTTTTTGTCCATTCTTGTGATACATATTGAGAAGAATGTTTTTCAACTCCATATAGGTAAGCACAAAAGATATATAGTCTTCCCTTTTGATGGCTGTATAGTATTCCAAGGTGTACATGTACTACAGCTTGTTAATCCATTCATGGGTTGATGGGCACATGACACTTGTGAATTGAGCTGCAATGAATAGTCTAGTGCAGATGTCCTTGTGATAAAATGATTTTTTTTTCTTCTGGGTAGTTACCTAACAATGGGATTACAGGATCAAACGGTCTCAGTTAGGGTGTTGGTTGCAAAAAAAAAAACAAAATCCAAATTTGGCTCATTGAATTAAAACTAATAACAAAAGACGGTAATGGAAAAGTATTGGGTGGATCATAGAATATAGAACCTTTACAAAGTCTATAGAAACAAGCTTAGAAATAGGTCAGAGTGAAGGGAAGGTGGCAGCAGAAAACACAGACGAGGTCCTGGCAGATCCTTTATAAGACCTGTGCTGTCTTCCCTGTCCTTTTGCCCCTGGGAAGAATTCCAAATGTGTGTCTTTGCATCAGTTTCTCCCACCAAGATTCACACAATGGAAATTCCCCCCAAACAGAAAGCAGGTTTGGATGTAGGACAGGCCAAATATATCTACATTTTCACCATAGCTCGTCATATATCTGACTATGATTTTTCGTTAGGAGTCCAGCTTTAGAAAATAAAGCAACATTCAGAACAGTGGAAAGCACTATTGAAAATTTTTAAGTTAAATTCAAAGTGTTGGTTAAAACTTATGAACTCTACAGAATGTTAGAACAGTTCTATCAATCTAAACTATTTAAACTTCCCGGCAATTAAAATATACCTCTTTCAGTAAGTAATTGTTTAGTTTGCTCCCCAAATATGTGATTGCTTAAGGAAACCCACGTTATGGGATTTATTGTTTCCTGTCTTTGTATGAAAACATGCCTTCTGGGCGGTGCCTGTGGCTCAGTGGATAGGGTGCCGGCCCCATATACTGAGGGTGGTGGGTTTGAACCCAGCCCTAGCCAAACTGCAACAAAAAATAGCCAGGTGTGGTGGTGGGTGCCTGTAGTCCCAGCTACTCGGGAGGCTGAGGCAAGAGAATCACTTAAGCCCAGGAGTTGGAGGTGACTGTGAGCTGGAACACCATGGCACTCTACGGAGGAGGCACAGCACTCTGATGAGGGCAACATAGTAAGACTCTGTCTCTTAAAAAAAAAAAAAAAAAAGGAACAAAGGAAATAAGCATTCTGTAGTTACCTAGAAATCAGAACAGTCTGCTTACTTACATACCTTATATACCAAAAATGATATATGAAATATGTGAGGATATTACAGAAACTAGAGAAGGGTGTGTTCTTTCTAGTAGAAATGTTCAAGTTTGGTTTCTTTCATTAATTGGAGGTGGCAGAAGGTATAAATAGATAAGACAGAAGATATAAATAGATAATACAAAATCCTAAGAGTCAGACTCCTTTAGAGGAGGAGAAACAGAGACATTCAACCTAGCAAACATCTGGTTAGAGATTTTAAAATTTAGTTGAGCATCAGGATGTTTTTCTATATCTGGAATGTTAGTGAAGTTTGGAAACATATGGACCTTCAGCTGGAGTTTCCTTTGATGTTCGTGGTGAGGCAGGCTCAGACACGGACGCTCCTTTTGTGCCCTCGCCATAACCCCTTCCTTCCTCCCGTCTGCTCTCAGGGGCACAAGGCAGGGTCTCCTGGCCAGGGGATGGGAGCTGCAGGTAGAGAATCTGAAAGCCAGATAAGGTCATGGCCAATCGGAAATGGATGACAGTGCTTCTGTGCCAGGTGAGAGCAGGACTGCTGGAGTCGAAGCCGGGAGCTCTGAATCAAAGGGCGTCTTTTACGGACCATAGAAATATGGAGAAACACTCTGCTTTCATATTTGTCCGTCCTTCTTCCTGGTGAGGTAAAAGGGGAGATTTTTTTTTTTTTATCCCAGAGTAAAAATTATGTGGATCTGGTATTTCTCTTTGCAAAATAATTTATTTCTGGCTGCACAGTATTAATTTTCAGGCTGTGAAAGCTGGCTTTGATTCCAAACAGATCTTTGGGAAAGAGGGAGCTTGAATAAGAAAATAACTCTGCAAGGAAGTATATTATTTCTTGGAAGGGTCCTGCTATTCATTTAAGTGATTTCTTTCAGCTTTCGTATCCAAGAAAGTTTTATCCATATATAATTATGAGGATCAAAGGCCTGGTGAGGTTTTCGTGGGCTTTTCTCATCCCCTCTTCCTTCATCTGACCATGTCATTGTAATGGCATGATGAAATAAAGCAGAGAAAAGTGTTTTGTAAACCAGAGAGGGCTGTAAAATGTTTTAAAATAGTTTATTAATGTGACCAATAATAAAAGGAGCTACCATGTGCTGAGCATTCTCAGTACTGGAGGTTTTTATTTGTGACACTTATTTTTATTTTTATCTACGTCGCATGGTGTAAGTAAAGTTCTCTTACTATGTTCATATTACACAGGAGGAAACTGAGTTGAAGCAACTTATTCAAGACCATGGTCAAGTATTTGGGGAAGCTGAGGTTCTGATGATGAATCCAGAACTGTCTGCAGCCCTGTGCTGTTAGTCGCTATGCTAAGTGACTGTGTATATAATGGTAGAGCTGGAAAATACGACACCTTTACCACTTGAGGGTCCTTAGAAGAAAACTTGCTTGAAAATCTCAATACCAGGTGGAGGAAACATGGTTGCCTCACATCTTTGTCATTAGCAAAAAAAAATGGAAACCAAATGTGGCTCATTGAATTAACCCTTTCCAATCCTATGTTGGACCTCATCGGACGTAATGATTGTTTTGGTTTGCTTATGAGCAAAAATAAGCAAAAACACTTTAATTATTTGATGTAATGTAAAATAGATGATAAAATCATCTAGTGAGTGCACACGTACATGTTTTTCTTTAAAAACGAAAGGATATTTATAAGTAATCCACCATCTCTTTCCTGCCCCAAATAAATAAGAGCTGGGGAGTCTGCGGGTGGCAGAAAAACTGGATTGGAAAGGGTTAAAAATAATAATAAAAAGAATGTAATGGAAGGTAGTAGTAGACCATGGAATCTTCAGGCAGTCTGGAGAAAGCAGCTTGGAGGGCAGGTAGGAGGGAAGGGAAGCTGCCCATTCCATGTGCTTTAAGAAGAAATTTGAGAAAGCTAATTATGTAAATCTTTGTTACATCCGTTTTCCTGGTTCAACCACTTACGTTAGTAACCTTGGTCAAGCTGCCTAATTTCACCAAACTGAGTTTCCTTATCTCCAAAATGGGCATAATAATAGTACCTATTTCATAACGTTCTGATGATTAGAAAAGTAAAAATGTGTAGTGTATTTACATCAGTGATATGGTCAGTGATATGGTGTCACTATGTGTGTGTGTTTTTGTGACACACACGCGCACACATTACAGTTTCCTCTGCCCTGCAGTGATGACAGAGTCCCACGTAAGAACATAAGGCCATGTGCTCTTCATTGCCCATTACGGGGTATCATATTATAGGGCCTAGAAGGGTAGATGTGACGTTTGGGTATCTATATGAGAGCAATACAACAAAACACAGAAAATCCTCTGAATTAGGATCACTTATAAATATTTTCAATACCCTTAGCAATTTAGACAATACTTTGGCAATTGCTAAGAAGATGTGAGTGCTACAACCATGTCACAGGGTTCTAAAGTTGTCTGTGATATTTATGGCAGTAGTGATGTCATCTGGAGGAAGGCCAATTAACAAAGATAGTGTTTTATTAAATCCATTTCAGGCAGCCGTGTTTGAGGATACAACAGGGGACCCATAAGCTGATAAAGTTAGATAAGCGTTTGCCAAGCTATGTTTCATCCCACACGTCTTTAGGAATGCTATTGAATAAGAATATTTTATGAGCAAATAAATTTTGAAGACTGCCTCCTCTTGGCAGTTAATAGTGCACATGAGAAGATTAAGGGCTCCTGAAGGTTGTGGAGCTCCACCTCCACCAGAAAAATCTTTGTTCAACCCTAATGTATTTCCTAACATATTTGATCACAGAATCCTTTTGGACACAATTCTCTTAATATTCAGTAGCTGCTGTTCCATTGACTACATTTAGGGAAATACTGAGTTAGACCGCATTTCTGAATCTCAATTCTGCATGTGTATTTTGTCCTGAAATGTCCTTGACACCCTAGATCCCAGCCATTGAGGGCTTCTGATTACCACTTCATGCTGGGTGCTGCAGGAGATTAAGTCAGGAGGCCTCAGCTGTTAGACCAAACCCTTTTGACTTGGTACCAATTGTTGAAACTTTCTGAATGTTATTTCCTTATCTGTTAGTCATATGATCGGATCGAATAATATCTAAGGGTGTTTCATCTCTAAAAGTTATTATTCAAAGTAAAATTTAAATAGCATTTTACATTTCTCAAAATGCTCTTATATGCCTCATCTCGGGTGGCCTTTATAACTTTTGGGAAGCTAGCAGCAAAGCTCAGCACCCACCTGTCACTGAAGATTATGTCGGAACTTTGAGCAAGAGCTGTTTATCTTCTGTATGTGATATGCCTGGCTGCTTCAGCACCTGGCCGCATTGCCTATCATCCACCACCCCTGTGAGTTCTATCAGCACTGAAGGAATATTTGTTTGTAGTCCACCCACTTAAAGGACAGAAGCTATGCTGCTGGTGTTATGGGAACTAGGTTGGGCTATGATGCCATGGAGTAGTTGCTGAAGGAGAATTTCCATAGCTGAGTATTTGCACACTGGTAGTGAAAAGTCTAAATTCAGGCAGATTTTAAATAATTTTGAGATACTGTGGCTCAATATTTTAAGGTATTTCAAAGTGGCCAGTGAAGCATTCGATAAGCCAGATTTCTGTTATCATCTAACAGAATAAAGGGGTCACAGTCTTAAAACAAGGGAAGCAATGAGGAAAGAGAGAAAGCATTATTTAATTAAATAAGTGATTTGACAGAGTGTTACTTTGTGGCCCTGGGTAAAGTGTCATGGCAGCATAGCTCACAGCATCCTTCAACTCCTGGATTCTATCAATCCTCTTGCCTCAGCCTCCTGAGTTGCTGTAACTACAGGTGCCTGCCTTGACACCCAGCTAGTTTTTCTACTTTTAGTAGAGACAGGGTCTCCCTCTTGCTCAGGCTGGTTTTGAACTCCTGAGCTCAAGTAATCTACCTGCCTCACCCTCCCAGAATGCTGGGATTACAAGTCTGAGCCACTGTGCCCTGCCAAGAAAGTGTTTAATTCAGCCCAAGAACTAGTGATTAAACAGAGGCACTGGTCCCACAGGCTCCTCCTTGTAGTGATCAGTGTTACTGGGTGATGACAGAATAGAATGGTCATGAGCATGAGTTCTGGTGTCAGATACACTTTTCTTTCAAATTATGCATGTGTGTGACTTTGGGAAGTTTTATTAAGCCGTCTAAGCCTAACACCTTCATCTGTAAAGGAAAACTATGCATGTTGATCAAATACAGTTATTATACAAGACTAAAAAATGATGGGTCTAAAGTGCTGCACAAGCTTGGTATATGTATAAAAGGAAAGATATTGTAATAATAAAAAGTCATTGTAGCTGTTTCTTGTCTCCAAAAACTTAAGTATTTTATGGTGCTAACCAACTTGTAATTCCATAATGCAATTGAGTTTTACTGGGGTTTCCATCAGAATCCACCTCGTGTTAAATGTATCTCCTTAAAACGCCATTGCCTCTGCACCACATGCTGGGCTATCTCTTTGTCTCCGTTGTACTGGGAGATGCCTGCTCCAACATGCACCAACAGAACTTTCCGGGATGGTGGGAATGTGCCTTGTGCTGTCCAGTACAGTAGCCACTAACCACATGCAGCACTTCAGCACTTGACATGTGGCTAATGAGACTGGGAAACTGGATGTTTATGTAATTTAAAGTTTAAATTCAGAAAGCCACATGTGGCTAGTGGCTGCCATCTTGAACTGCTCAGCTATCCATGATAACAAACCACATTTATGTGAAATTTTATATTTGCTAACATTTCTTTCTCTAAAACAGTCCATTTCATGTCCCAGACAGATTCTACACTTAAAAATTGTTTCTGATACCCTTAACAAGATGTTCATTTCTGATAATGTCATTGACTACATTACTTAAAAGCCTTTCCAAGGACTATGGCAGAAAGTTTCTGATTTTTACATTGTGGAAGGCACAAAATTCCAGAGAAACCTTAGGAATCTATTGAATATCCCTAATATACTGGTGTGCTTATGACCAAAAATTTGATCAGCTTAATTAATGTTAAATGTTTTGTATAAAAAGAATATACAGTCTCTGTTTATATAGCACAAATTTATAGCCCATCTGTGTTTAGATTTTGTTCTTATTTATATTTTGATCTACTTAGTCTATCAAATTTGGGAAACATATTCTCTTTGAGAATTCCTTGCTCTTTGTATTCATTATATTTATGCTATATAAATATTATATTCTGGGTTTATTTTTTAACCTTCTGGAATAGTCTTTATTGACCCAGATAATGCTTTTCTCTTTAAATTTCACTCTTTTTGAGATTGATTCTTGCTATATCTGCTTTATTTCATCTGTATTTTCTCTAATTTTTCTGTAGTCTTTTGTTTATTTTCCATTCTTTGTCATTTCATTTCGTTGGTTTTTATAAAGACACAACAGGGCTGAATTTTGTTATTTTAATTAGATTTATTGATCTCTTAATTATTTGATTAAAAACTAAGCTTATCGACGTTTGTTGTGATTCTTTTTAACTATATTGGGTTCACTCCTATCATTTTATTTACATGTACGAATCATTACATTTTGTGGGTTTTCTCTTGTTGCTTTTGTTGTCATTTCTTGTCAGTTATATTTCACTTCTCTGCTTCTACTACCTTTCTTTCTTTTTTTTTTTTTTTTTTTTTTGCACTTTTTTGGCTGGGTTTGAACCCCCCGCCTCTGGTATATGGGGCCAGTGCCCTACTCCTTTGAGCAATAGGCGCTGCCCAACTACCTTTCTTTCTTACTTGAGAAATTTCTACTTTGTTCTTCATGGAACTTCATGGAACAATGATTAGATAACCACTGTCTTTTACCACTATATTTAAACCTCTGTTTTTCTCTTACAAACTTGGTGTAATATCTAAATCAAATAATATTTATTCCTCTCACCCCAAGACATTTTATAATACTTATTCACTCCTTCTGGCCTCAGACCGAGATCATAGGAATACATCTCATCTTTTACTTGGAATATTCATTCTTAGAAATCTTGCTCTGTGTTAGGAGTTATTTCTTCCACCTGACTTCCAGACAACTAATTTAACTCAAAGCAATAACTATCTCTTTTTCTGCTCCTCTATTGAGTCTATATACTGCAAAATTCACTTTCCAGAACCCAAGAAAGACTTTAGTCTGCTGAGTTTTTACTTTTCTTTTTTTTTTTTTTTTTTGAGACTGAGTCTCACTATGTTGCCCTCAGTAGAGTGCTGTGCTGTCACAGCTCACAGCAACCTCAAACTCTTGGGCTTAAGGTATTCTCTTGCCTCAGCCTCCCAAGTAGCTGGGACTACAAGTGCCCACCACAACACCCAGCTTTTTTTTGTTGTTGTAGTTTTCATTGTTGCTTGGCAGGCCTGGGCTGGGCTAGAACCTGCCAGCCCCGGTGCACATGGCTGGCGCCCTTGCCGCTGGGCTACAGACACTGAGCCAATTTTTACTCTTTATGAAGTAAATTTCCTCAGTACCAAAACTTGTACAGTTATATGGGTTTCACTAGCAATAGCAAATTTGTAGGCTGTGTATAATACAGTCACTTTTATTTTACTCAGCAGGTATCATAACACTGTAATCTTTCTGCTGAGATATAGCAGGAGGACCCCTTTGCCTTTCAACCTCTCCCAGTGCTGATACATAATAAACAGGTATATGGTTCTGATCACAAGAACCAGGAATGATCCAGTTCACCAATAGAGACCACCACCACCATCATCACCCCTGCTGGGCCACCAGTGCCAGCAGCATCAGTGGACCACCCCCTGTTCTTTGCACAGTGAGCATCAAAGGCCAAATGTCCTTGTAGTTCATGTGGATCCATCCATAGATGCTACATGTGTCCTCTTAAAATGCCATGTGATCTAATAATGGTCTTTCTCTTGCTCTTCCCTGTTTCTCAGAAACTCCCAAATAATGAAACCTCAGTAATGAATCCCATGGCATTTGCACTCTTCCAAGGAGATTCTTAGCAAAATCTAGTGAGACATTGTACTGGAAGTCGTGGATGAGAACAGAAGCAGAGGAATTTTCATTTTCCCATAGTACATTATTTCCTGGGAAGAGTATGATTTATTAGGTTTAATTGACTCCACGGTGTGACTTCCCTGCCTGCATCACTCAGAAGGAACTGATTTGGGCAGAAATTTCAATAAGAAAATATTATATAAAGACTCCTTCAGCAAATTGTGTGTAACATTTTATTCACAGTCACGGTAATGCAGTCTTACGACCTCATTATTTTTGGATCAAGGAATAAATAAGATCTATCAGCTCTCCTTCTGACTTTACTGATAATAGATCAAAGTTTTGATCTATTTGAGCACAACGCTTTTCCCTGAAATACAGGCAGGCCCTAATTAACTAAGTTTTATCAGATACCCTAAAATTCGGTTGAAATTGACTTGAACATGGCCCATCTTTCGTGTTAATCATTTGCATCTCTGGGTCATTATTCACTCATGTCAAAATATTTTTGTCTCTTCAACTTTCTTCTTCAAAAGTGACAATATCCTTCTCCTTAAATAATCTTATTAGTTTTTAATCTTCACCAGTTTTTGTTGTTCTTAAGGTAAGTTAATTGGTTTAGCCCTTGGGAGAGTGCACTTTCTAAGTTTATAGGCCATGAATTTTCGGACCACATCTTTGATGGCCTTCACCCTTATGAAACATGACATCAAAGATAGCAATTTTGTTTGCATCATTGGCCTAATTATCATTCCCGCCTCTTCATTCTTAAAGTGCCCTTTGATGTCAGCCGTAGCTTTGTGCTTTGAAAGACTGTAGAGGAAGGTGAAAACCCGTCCTTCCTTGCCAAGTCCACATTCCATTGAAATATTAAATAATGGTTTTATGTTAGAAATAAAATGCACTGCCACTGTGGCAATTAAAGTAATTACTCATCTATTTGCAGAAGCAAACGTCTTTAATGTTTTTCTCAATGCACAGAGAGATCATTTCTCCCTGATGTAACATAGCCAGATAGACACTCACTTTTGGAAGAAACCAGAAGAAAAGCAAAATTGGGTATGTTAATTGGGAGTTAGGGAGTTCTACTCGGAGGCATCTGTGGAGTTGTGACAATACTCATTAAAGTGCTAAAAGTCTGGTCTGTTAAGAGAAGGCAAAGTTACCAGAAATGGAGAATACAAATAACCCATGTTGGGTTGAATGAACACGGTGTAGGGACACACAGTGAAGGGACACAGCACACAGCCCTTCGAGTGAAATGGGTCTCAAAAGTTGATTCTCAGCATCACTATTCTTCAGCCCTTTGATTCTCCATGTTACTTAATCTCTGACCTTTAATTTCTTCATTTATAAAAATGTAGAAAACATTTGTTAATGCTTAGGTTGAAAGGATATTGTTTATAGAAAGGGTCATTCCAAAATGCCTGCCACATTGTTCATTAATTTTCAAGAAATGGGGACAATGCATTGCTGTCATAACTCAGTTAATGAGATATGATGTTCACCCATTAAATGAAAACAAAATTAATCATTTGCTCTGTGTTGGAGAGACTGTGAGGAAGCAGCCTCCCATCAACACCACTGATGAGAGTGTAAATTGGTGCCAATTTACAGTGAGCAATTCTGCAGTATTGTTCAAACTGGACACTTGACCCAATAGTGCCTGTGCTAGGAATTTAGCTTACAAAGGAAAACTTGCATAAGTTGTCCATAAGTATGTTTAAGAATGCCGTGAAGCCTGTGTTCACTAAGAACCAACGAAAAGCAATGTAAATATCCATCACCAGGAGAGTGGACGTCTCAGTGCCTTTGATAGTGATGCTGTACAAAGGTACTGGAAGCTTACTTTTTGCTTTATGTGAATATGATTCTAAACGTTTACTTATTCACTGAGCTTTTTAAAGCTTTTTTCATTTGTGGTAAAGTATGCACAATATAAAATTGTCCTTCTTTAAATTGGGATCATAGGGTACAATCACAGTGTTGTCCGGTCATCACCATCATCCAAAGAACTCTTCTGTCCTGTAACACTGACGTTTCCTAACGGCAGGCCCCCGTTTCTCCCCACTCAGCCCCCAGCAACAACCATTCTGCGTTCTGTGTCTAGGAACTTGACGACTGCAGTTACCTGCTGTAAGTGGAATCACACAGCCTGTGCCCTTCTGGGGCTGGCTCATTTCATCCTGTGTCATGTCCACAGGTGCATCCACGTTGTAGCACGTGGCAGAATTCCTTTCCTTCTTAGGGCTGAATAATAGGCCGTTCATGTCTATACCATATTTTATGTATTCATTCATCTGTCCATGGACACTTTGGTTGCTTTTACTTTTTGGTTATTGAAATAATACTGCTGTGAACATGGGTATACGAATATCTCTTCAAGTGCCTAAATTCTAAATTTTAGTAGTCACTTTAAGAGAGCTTTATATAATATTTTCTTCCATTTTCATACCTGTTTCACGCAACCTTTTCATACCTTTTGAATTGTTTTATGTATCAAATACATCTGATACCTTTCTTAAGTACTTCATTTGTTTGCTTTCAGAACATTTATAAGGACTCAGAGAACTAATAAATTTAAAACTACATGTATAAATACTCAAACCCAAGGTCCACTTAACTTATCCAATTTGTATATAAACATAGTAAAATTTTAATTAAAAAAGATCATAGCTCTAAATAAGTTACCTATTTATTTCAAATTGTGGTTAAAAGCAATCTCATGGAACGGGCCAAATGCCATTAAGTGTTACAGGTACGGAATGTTTGCACAGATTTCTTAGTATAAAAATATTAATTTAATGGCTTCGATTCTCTTAAACATTTTTTTTTTTTTTTTACTTAATTCTAAGTTTTTCTGAGGTTGAAAGGATGTTTACCTATCAAGGAAGAAATAACCATATCAAGTGTTTGAGTTCATTTAATTCAAAAGATTTAGATGCAGCATGAAGTCCGATGCTCAGAGATCCAGGGCAAATCTTGAAACTGAGGAAACTCTTTCATCAGTCTGTATAACTGTGGAGATTGCTTCTCTGCGTGCTCTGTTTGTATCTGTGAGCAGTGATTTCAGCTGGTACACTGACCAGGCTCTCAGTTATAGCCATATCAAGGTAGAGGAAACCTTACTTATAATAAGGAAATTGTCATAAGGACATAACTGCTATGTCAAAAACTCCATTACTAAAAAAATGCCCACTTCCTTACAAAAAAATCCAAAAATCATTTGCTTAGCCAGGATCCTTAGATGAAGTTACACAACTTCACAATTCCTCATTGTCCATGTTTATGTCTGCAGCTCCCACACAGGGAGATCACTTGGTTTCATGTTTCACTTCTTGGGTTCCTGAGACTAGAAATACCTTCTTGTCTAAGTCTACAGACCATGCAAGTTGTTAGGAAAGCCCACATTTTATCATGCTTCTCAGATCAAGTCATTGATTCTCTTCCATTCTAAAGTGATAATGGTTATATTACGGCATTATCGACTTGCAGTTATATCATATAAGGTCTCTAAGTTAGAGGCCATCCCACAGCACAACTCCAGGAAATGACATGTCGTTACTAAATTTGTGGGAAGCTTCCCTGCCTTTGCAGTGCACCGTGTATGCTGGTGTCCACTGTTACTGCATCCTCCTGACAGTCACGGAAATAGTATTACAACCACACAGGCCACTGACGTACTACTGTCACCATGACTAATTCTCCATCTCAAGCAGGGCATCATGGCAATGAGGACAATGTAGTTCATTGATGTCACTGCTTTCTTCTTCTTCTTCTTTTTTTTTTTATTAAATCATAGCTGTGTACATTGATATAATCATGGGGCATTATACACTAGCTTCATGAACCGTTTCACACATTTTCATCACACTTGTTGACATAGCCTTCCTGGTGTTTTTTTAGTTATTGTGCTAAGATATTTACATTCTATATTTACTAAGTTTCACATATATCCTTGTAACATGCACTGCAGGTGTGATCCCATCTGTCCCCCTCCCTCTACCCACATCCCCCCTCCCTCCCCTCCCTTTCCCCCTTCCCCCTATTCTTAGGTTGTAACTGGCTTTCATGTGAAAGCCCTAAATTAGTTTCATAGTAGGGCTGAGTACATTGGGTACTTTTTCTTCCATTCTTGAGATACTTTACTAAGAAGAATATGTTCCAGCTCCATCCATGTAAACATAAAAGAGGTGAAGTCTCCATCTTTCTTTAAGGCTGCATAATATTCCAGGGTGTACATATACCACAATTTATTAATCCATTCGATGGGCACTTGGGCTTCTTCCATGACTTAGCAATTATGAATAGGGCTGCAATAAACATTCTGGTACAAATGTCTTTGTTATGATGTGATTTTTGGTCTTCTGGGTATATGCCCAGTAGAGGAATTACAGGATTGAATGGCAGATCTATTTTTAGATCTCTAAGTGTTCTCCATATATCTTTC
>CAUYPK010098311.1:0-14410 GCA_963574355.1 Loris lydekkerianus | reverse complement strand
ATTGATTATGATGTGTCTGGGGGATGTCTTATTCGGGTTGAGTCATGCTGGAGTTCTGAAACTGTCTGCTATCTGAATTTTAGAATCTCTTGGCATGTCTGGAAAATTCTCCTTCATAATCTCATGGAGAAGAGACTCTGTGTCTTCTGAAGCCACTTTGTCACTTTTGGGGATCCCTATAAGATGAATAATGGTTTTCTTCAAGTTATCCCAGAGCTCTCTGAGAGAATGGTCTGTTTTTGCTCTCCATTTCTCTTCTTCTTCGAGGGTTTGGGAGCGTTCAAAGCTTTGTCTTCAATGTCAGAAATGCTTTCTTCTGCTTGCTCCATTCTGTTACTGAGGGATTCTACTGTGTTTCTCAGATCTTTGAGGGATGCAACTTCTTGTCTCAATGTCTCAAAATCCTTGGTCATTTGGTCTTTGAATCCATTGAATTCTTGAGATATCTTTTGGAATTCTAATTCAATCTTATTTGCTATCCAGATCCTGAATTCAATTTCTGACATCTCAGCTATTTTTTTGTGCATGGGGTCTTGTCCTGTTTCTGTCCCATTGATCCTTGGGGGAGTTTATCTACTCTGATTATTCATATTGCCAGAGTTTTTCTGTTCATTTCACCTCATGATTGTTTTTCACCATTGCTTCTGGCCGTCCTCTGATTTGGGGAGGTGTCTCTCCAAGATTAGACCCCAGCGGGTTCACCCTATTGTTGCTGGATCTTTGTAGGGAGTTACCCTGTGTGGTTCCTCTGGGGCTGCTCTAACTAGTGAGTTCTGGTTGTGGAAGCAGCTCCAGTGTGTGACACACCCGGATCCAGCAACAGGGCTGGGGGTGGTGCGCACGTTTCTGGGAGTGCCTGGTGCCCAGTGACCTTGGCCCAGAGAGCCCAAGGCTCCAGCCGTCTCTTGCCAGAAGAAGGGATTTGTGCAGAGGCAGGAAGGGCTTCAGAGGGCACGCAACTACCAGATTCCCTGGCCAGATGAACAGGCTAGTGTGGAGGCTGGGAGGACACAGTAGGGAGGATGCAGTGTTGCGTGGCTCCCACAGTTCCTAGTCAGGGAATGCGGAGGCCCGGTGGGTGCGGGTCACTGGTTGGGGGCCACTGCACAGCTCTTATGGGATTAAGGCTGTAAAACAGCTCACTCCCCGCCTTTAGGTTGCTCAGTCACTAGGTTACTTTGTCCCGCCCAATCTCTGCTCTGGGACCCTGAGGGCGGATCTTGCCAGGGCACTTCTTTTCTGTGCCCATCTCAGTGGCTCAGTCTGGGGCCCCAGACAATGCCCAAAATTCTCCACACTACTGCTCAAGCTGTCCCTAAGGCAGTGCAACTGAGTGCCAAGTCCAAGAACACCAAAACAGTTCATAGGTAAGGCCCTTCCCGGTTTGCAGTCTCACTGCTGCTTGTACTCACATTTGCCGGGGTGATTAGGTCGATCGAACACACGCAATCACTTGCCATTTCTCCACTTTTTTTGTCCTCCTCTTGGGGTCCAGAAGTCCCTTGCTGGCTCCCTGTATCCTCAAAGGGATGATTATAGGCAGATCCCACCAGGCAGAGGTGCCTGGAGTCCTGTCTCCCCAGACTTGCTGTGCCCAGTTGCAGGGAAGCTGTTACTCGGCTGCCATCTTTAATCCCTTAATTATAGATTCTTATAATCAAGAGTAATGAGGAAAGAATGGATCAATTCCCCAGATTTTTGTTGGTGTCTACCTTATTTGATTTTCTTTGAAATTTGACACTGTTGACCCTCCTCCTTCCTTGGAACAATCTTCTCTTTTCTCCTGAAGTTTCTCTAGCTAATTTCTGCCTCTGTGCCTCCTTTGCCCCATTTTTTCTTACTTCTCTTTCCTTTTGCCTCTAGGCTGGGCATTTCTAGAGGCCATCTTCTTATCTCAGTCTTTGCCTTGGACATCCCCTCCCAAGGCTTCAACAGCTTCTCTTGGTGAAGACCCTTCATTTCTCCTCCTTGAAGTACTTGATTTCAACCCTACATATCCAACTATCTCCATAAATCCTCACTTATTTGCCCCTTAGGATTCCTAAGCAAGATGTCTGGGTTGAATTCATCCTCCCCATCTCTCTTGGCCAGTCACATGCTTATTTCTCAATTGGAACCACTTCAACCTTCCCTTCCCTTATTAAGTTTCTGTCTCAGTGATAGAATTTTCCATCTCACTAGACACCCATACAGAAACCCTATAGTTGGCCCTTCCACCTCCCTATGTCTTCCTTCTTACATTTAATTGACTCAGGTCCTGTGTATTCTGTCTCCCTAACATCTTTCAAATCTACCTCCTCTGCCTCCCCTTCACTATCATCCTTTTCATTTCTTACTGGGATTATCCCACCTGTGCTCTCTGTTTCCATCCCAGACTCCCAGATCTGTCTTCTCTATGGCCACCAGAGTTATCTCTATAAAGTACTAATCTAAGGGAAGTCTTAAATGGCCCCATATCATTTTAGAATAAACTCTAAGCTCTTTCTCATGGCCCATAAGGTCCTGGATTTCTCTCCAGCCCATCTCTTGCTAGAGCCATGCTGAAACACTTGTGGTTCCCTGCTACTGTCTCCTGGCTCAGTGCATTTGCACCTCTGTCTCCCAAGAACATCTTTTACCCACTTCTTTGCTTAAGCCTTCAAACCTCACCTCAGAACTTCCATCAGGAAGTTTGGATATTTTCAGCTCAAGTTTAGATAAATCTGTATCAGTTTGGATATTTTCAGCTCAACTAATAAAACACTGGACTAGGTATTTAATAGTATACTAAAGAGGTTTAGTATCTCCCCAGTAAGACATCTGTAGCAAGCAGTTCCAGAGCTGGCTAACTTAGCAGCTAGCTGGTGTCTGAGCCTGGGCTGCTTTTTTTTTATTTGTCTGGGCTTTCTCCAAATGGTCTTAAAACATCAGACCAATGCAAACCACATCCACAACCATGAAAGAAGTGAGAACTTCCCCTTAGACACCTCTCTCTCTCTCTTTTGTCAGAGAGTGTTTCCCAAAAGACTTCTCTTTTGGTTCCTTTAGGAGATCTGGGTCTCTTGTTCGCTGTAGACAAATCACTGGCAAAGGGAGAAAAGTTATCGTGGTTTATCAGTGACTAGGGGGAGAAAGGCATCTTCTTTGAGTACACTGCCTCATGTAGAACAAAATAAGGATTCCCTTGGTAAGGACAAAGGGGGTGGGAAATAGCAGTTGGGAAGGCTATTGCTGGTTTTGGTGTGGCTTCTTCTCCAGGTGTTCTTTGCTTACTACTCCCTCACCAGAGTGAATTAGATGCTTTTTAAGAATTCCATTATTGTACTTTCAAGACTATATTTTAGTTAGTGATTTACATGTCTACCTCCTTACACTAAAGTCCCTCCATAAACCCAGGGACTCTTTTATTTATCTTTGATTCCTTAAGACACCTAAAACTTGAGACCTAGCAAAGGCCTAGTGCATAGCATGTACTCAATAAAAATAGATCAATAAATAATTATTGATGGAATGATTACATGATTGAATTAATTGATTGGTGAAATGTCCAGTGAATTTTCCACATAGTCTAGAATTGTGGTTGTATCAATGTTAATAATTTTATCTAGCTATTTAGTAATAGAAAAAAATAGACTAATCCTGGTCCAATTTGTGCTATGTGCCCCATGTAATTTCTGTTGTTTTACTGCTTTTGTGACTTAGGCCTATGGTTTGTTGCCACTGCAGCAGCAGTCAAAGGACAACTTTCTTCATTAAATATAGTCAGCGTTTCCAAACCATCCTGGAAATGGTAAGCCATGTTTTTCCTCTCGATCTGTCAATGGTTTGCCAGGCCAACATGGACCAACAACATCCATTAGCTTCCAATTTTAGGGTAGAACTTCAAGTGCAGAGCTTCCTTTTTGGGGTCAAGTTGATCTGTGAGTTCCATCTTCATCACACTAACCCTCAGTCAGTAGAACTGCATAAGCCCAGTGAAGTGGTCTGACGCTTCCCATCCAGTTCCCTAGCAAATATTTATTGAGGGAATTAGTTAATGAATCATTTGACTGGCTGGTGTATAATCTTCAAAACAGTCACCACAGACAAGAGTCCTTATTGAAAACGTATGTTGAAACACCTTTAAAACACTTTTAAAAACAACCAAATTAGACCTTTTATCAATGTTGACATTCTGTTCTCAAACTAGTTATCTACTTATATAACTGACCTTATTAAGGGATGTTTCCACATTCTTAAGTTAACTTTGGCAAACAAAATCAAACCCAAATACAATTTATGATCGTGCCAGTTTCAAAAACTGCCATTTTTGATGTCCCCAGAACTCCCTATTAGACTCAGAAATCTATCGCAGATTCTTGTTGGTAAAAGGAAGGTTGTGAATCAAATCAATAAATGAATAATAAATAAAACATCCAATGATTACCTTATGGCATGAAATAAAAATAGAAATGTCAACTGAAGTATGCTCTGCTAATTAATATAGTATGAATGTTAGCTAGTTGATTAAAAAAATTGTTTTTGACATGTATACAGGAGATAGTTCCTTAGCAAGAAAAGCACTACAAAGTAATGTCATGACCATATGTGAAGTGGAAATTATCCCTCATGGCAGAAATCATAGCCAGGGTCCTGGAGGACCCCTTAGCACAGTGGAAATATCAAATAGAATTTTCTATTAGAAATTAGGGTCTGTGAAAACAAAGTCATAGAATCATGCCCTAGACATGTAGGCAGGAGCTCCTCTCAGTCAAAGGATCAGTGAACTGGAGATGGCTGCCTGGCTGTTAGGAGGGGTGAGCCCTGCTGGCCTGACAGTAGCAATCTTGTGAGGATATGCAAAAGTTCAGCTCCAACAACTCATCAATCAGAAATTGGGGCTTATTTGGCCCAAGTTATAAACCTACCTATGAAATAAAGGAACAGAAAAAGTAACTGCCAATAAGCATTGCTTTGAACAACAAACCAAAGGCCGATCTTAGCTCACTCAGTCATACAAAAATTCCCAAAAGGCAGAAATAGCTAGATGATGATACTATTAGTGAATAACGTTAAGGTTTGAGCAGACTCTGAAATGCATATTCATAAAATTGCTGAGTGAAGATGAGCTTTGTAAGTTATTTAATCCAAATTCCTCTCTCAATTTAAGAAGGAACCGAGTTTTAAGGAGGGAAAGGGAGATGCCTCATCTCTTAGTGCTCTCTCTGGGAAAGGTAGGACTGGACCCTGAATAGGGAAGTCAGTTGATAAAGAGCTTATAAACCAACCAGGATAGGAGCCACGATAGGATCTTTGTCCAGTAAGGGAGGATGTGTGCTGAAAGGAAAGCAACCTGATTGGGTCTGCGTTTCAGAAAGGTTGCCATAGCTCTAGTGTGAGAGGCAAATGTGACAGGAAAAGAAGTGAAAGGGTCTCGCTCTTTGAGTAGTCAGGAAGGGGCACCTGGAGCCTGACATAGGAAAGGGAAGCACAATAAGGAGGACTGGGTGGATGCCAAGGGCGCTTAGGACTAGTTCCCATCCATGAGGGTAGAGTGTGAGAGAGGGAAGGAGTCCACTGCCTCTGGACTTATTTGCTCAGCTATCACTAGGAACCATAGGTCCTGCTGACAGTCATACAGCCTCACATCCAGGGATGACCTTGAGGAGATGAAAAGCACAGAATCACCTGAGCTTCACCACAAAGGACAGGTTCATTTTTGTCACACTGACCTCTTGTTTTGGAGTCCTCACACCATGATAAAACTAAATAAAATCATCCCAGGGATCCTCCAGGGAAAAGGAAAATTCCAGGGAGGGAGCATGAGGAACAGAATGGGTGCCTCGGAAATAGGAGTGTGTGTGTGAGATAAGAGAAAGTGCATGAGTGTGTGTGTGTACACATGAGAGCCAGAGTTCCAGAGTCAAGGCCTCCCTGCTATTTTGGTTTTCTTTGTATTTTTGTTTTGCCCTTTTTGATTTCTTCTTTTTCTTTCTTGTCTTGTCCCCTTCTTATCTTCACTTTTTTCTTCTTTCCTCTTTTCTTTTCTTGGGTCTATTTCTTTTGGGGAATCTCTAAAAGACTTTGGGCAAGTATCTTCCTGAACCCTGGAATTAAAGGGTGAAGAGTCAGACTCCCCAGGCCCCATAATGTGGGGAGGCCCTGAGGGAGGGAAGTAGGTCTCCCTCTGACCTCCACTCTAGAAGTGTCATGTACATGAATTGCTTAACATTTATGCCATGTTAATTACATGTTCTCATGTGCACATTACATGTATCAGATTAACCCTATTGTAAGGTTTATTGAATTGCAATAATAAATCATCTTCACAAATCCTCAGTCTTTAACATTTGTTGCTCATCTATTCATCTAGCCACACACGTTAAGAACCCAGGAGCTTTGGTTTCTACCCCACCTTCTCAACCATTCATGCATCCCTCAGTCATTCATTCATTCATTTAGCAAATGTATATAAACTGCTGTGTGCTGTGCTAAGATTATGAGAATGATTATCATATCATAAAAGCATATAAAATGTGAATTTATGGAAAAATGCATTGAAACTTTTACATCCTATATAAATGCATTATCTGTGAATGCATCTTCCTTTCTCTATGCAAAGACGAGCCCTCTACCCTGCCATCAGCAGGACAAGGACTTCAGCTGCTGTGTGGGGCTGGTGTGGGGTGCCCTAAACCATCCCTTCCACACCCCAGGCTCTTTGTGATCTTACATCTGTGCAATAGTTGCATTCTGAAACCTCATTCATATGTATACTCCAGCTTGAGTCTCCACAGGGAGACTCCACAGGGTTCTGATGCCTTTTAGTTTAGTTAAAATTAAAGTTGCTTGTTTTCATTCTACAAAAGTACCTAAACTTTTCCTGTAAACATAATGGTCAAATTGGTTGTGCATGCCGAAACTATTGATTTTGCAAATATAATGACTGCATTTATTACTGACTATAAGCAGCTCCTTAATTCCTACAAAGCCAGATAAGATTGGGAGAAGCCTACCCATAGGGCAGTAGCAGGTGCTGGGCCAGGGGGACAATGAGCTCTGGATGTTAGGTTCACTGTGGCAGGCAGACCAGGGGACTCAGCACACTCATGCACAGCCAACACTCAGGGAAAGAGGCTCAGAGAAAAGGCAGTACTCAGGAACAGGCAGGTACACAGCAGGGCTAGGGGAAAGATGTCAGCAGGCACAAAGACCAGACCACACCACCAGGGCAGGAGGCGGGCTCTCAGATGTTGCAAAAGAAGTTCCTATCATGGAGATAAAAGAGGTTGGTGACAGAGTTGACTCTGGATACAGACAGTGGGGAGTTTAAATCCTGGTCCAGCCACTCTCAAACTATGGAGGAAAGTGCTGGCTGCAGCCATGCCTGACCATTCTCCTGAGCATACGTCCCTTGTGGTTAGTTGTGGTCACAAACTAAATATGACTGCATTTAGTCAATGCACCATGAGTACCACACCCCATTCTCCATTCTGCTGCACTGTTGGGTTGACCTTGGTGTTGACAGTTAAACTCTAAGATAAATGGGGCTTCCCAGGTTGGAGGGAAGCCCTGACCAGTTGGAAACACTTGCTCTAGATTTCAGGTGAGCAAGAAACACATTTGTATTGAATTAGAACTGAGATGGGTATGTGTGTGTATTACTGCAGCTCATATTAACTTAACTAATAAAGTAACTTGGACAAGTTACATAACCTCTCTAAAGCTCATCTGAAAACAGAGAGGAATATTAATCAAATAATTATCTATCATTCTTGAACCTAGAATGATCTTTCCCAGATATCTGCTTTCACTTTACATAGCCTCTGCTTCTGTATTGTTGCTACTTAAGAGAGGAGTTCCTTGGTGATTCTGAAACACCACTCACCTCTCTCCCTAGCCACTATCATTTTTTTTCTAAATCTATCTCCTCTTCAACTTTATTGAGATCTGATTGAAATACAGTAAAATGAACATATTCAAACTGTGAATTTAATTAGTTTTGACATGTATATGCCCTTGTCCTGATTGAATTTTCTTCTTCTTATTTGTTGGTAATCAATTCATTTGTTCATTTGTTTATAATCCACCTCTACCATTAGGATACAAGTTCTGTTAGAGTGTAAATACTGTACTTTTGGAGCTTAGAATAGTGCCTTATCTATTGGAGGCACTAAGTAAATATTTGTTTGTTGGTTGGTTGGTAGATGGATAGAAAGATGATGGTGAATGGATGTATCCAGCAGAGCCCAACTATAAAAATAGGAACACAAAGTCAGGAATAGACCAAGAAGCACGAGTGATTCTATGTGGGAGCTATGGTCTTAGGCTGGCTCTCTTTATGTTCTTACTACAGCAGGTTCATTCAAGGAAGCAGCAGAGGTTTCCTCCATGCCAGTCCCAGGATGTTGAATATAGGTCTGCATGGAATACAAAATTGAAGAGGTAGAGGCTGCATCTATCTGAGCTTAACAGAAATGAGGATGGTGATCCATTAATGATGTCTACCTTGGGTAGGAGAGTCGGAACAGTGGCATGCATATTTGGAGTTCTTTTCCTAGAAACTGCTGGTGGGCTGACCTTCAGCTGTGGAAGGAAACCACAGAGACTGAGGAAAGACAGGACTGACAGTAACATTTCTGAAATGCCATTTACCGGCTGTGCTGGCTGTGATTACACTAAGGCTGACAGTTGTGTGATTAAATACACTGAGATGATTAGTCTGAATGGGCTTTGTGGACTTCAGGCTTTTTTCCAGTAGTTTTCAATGGGTAATAACAGCACATTGATAACTTCTATACAGGAGGAGAACACAAGGGCACAAGAGGACCTTCATGCCCACCTTTTGTGTTCACCTCCATAATGGCCACATCTCACAAAATTGGTACTTGTGCAAGCACCCTTTTCCTCCCCAGCAGCATAATTTCTTTTCATGGGATGGCATAAAGCAAAGCCCCTGGAGCCTGATGAAGCTCATCTGACATTAATTGAAGATAAAGATTTCACTAAACCCTCAAGTTTTGAAGCTTGCTGCAAGTAGTTCAGCCTCATTAGAGCAAGCCATAAAGCTAAGTTGTCTCGTGTTACCTTAAAGTGCCTCTTGTAAAATCATTTTCTGTTTGTCCAAGACAGAGCATCTCTTTGTCTATTAGAAAGGAGAAAGCCACTTTACTCCAGCCAGATCTAAAGCCTGGATACTGCCTAATATGTAAGATCTTGGAACTGAAATAGCTCAGAAGCTAAAAGAACAAAATTTAAACTAGGCGTTAAATTTCTTGAGCCTGTCTGTCAAAAGTCACTGAGTTTATTTGCTGTTCAAGTCTCTCACTTGCCTAAAGTCAAGGACTCAGTGGTCCTTCCAGCCAGTCTTCAGGGTCATTTGCGACCCTCTAATAAACTTTAGCGTGTGCTGAGATGATGCTTGAAGATTCTGTCACCCATCATTGCCAGGTTGACATCCAGATCTAAGTTGGTGTGTGTGTGAATTCATATCTATATACATTTTTAAGTCTCTAGCATCCATTATATTTTTCATAAATTTTTTTATTTAAAAATGTTTGAAAGAGAGAATTAAAGATGGTGGCCAAGTAACAGCTTCCCTGCAACTGGGCACAGTGAGTCTGGGGAGATAAGACTCCAGGCATCTCTGGCTGGTGGGATCTGCCAATAATCATCCCTTTGAGGATACAGGGAGTCAGCAAGGGACTTCTGGATCCCAAGAGGAGGACAAAAACAGTGGAAAACTGGCACGCGGTTGTGTGCGTTCGATCGACCTAATCCCGCCGGCAACCGTAAGTACAAGCAGCAGTGAATGCAAACCAGAAAGGCCTTACCTATGAACTGTTTTGGTGTTTTTGGATTTGGCACGCAGTTGAACTGCCCTGGGGAGAGCTTGAGAAGGAGTGCGGAGAACATTGGGCATTATCTGGGGCCCCAGACTGAGCCACTGAGCTGGGCATAGGAAGCCATTGTGAGAGAACTGTCCCCGCAAGCTCCACCCTCGGTGTCCAAGCAAGGATCAGGTGGGACCTAGTAACCTAGTGACTGAGTAGCCTAAAGGTGGGGATGGAGATGCCTTACAGCCTTAATCCTTAGGGGCAGAGTGAGATGCTTTTGGCACACTGGAGTCTCGGCGGTTGCCCTGGGTAGAGTGCCGTGACATCACAGCTCATAGCAACCTTAAACTCCTGGGCTTGGCTCTGCCCGTACCTCCATAAGAACTGTGCCCCAACTCCCGACCCGCGACCCACACTCACGTGGCCTCCACATGCCCTGAACAAGAACTGCAGGAGCCACACAACACTGCATCCTCCCTCCTATGTCCTCCCAGCCTCCACACTGGCCCACTCGTCTGGCCAGGGACTCCAGTAGACACGTGCCCTCTGAAGCCCACCCTGGTTCTGTGCAGAGCCCTTCTCCTGGCCAGAGACTGCTGGAGCCTTGGTCTCTCTGTGCCAAAGTTACTAGGCACCAGGCACTACCAGATCCATGCGCACCACCTCCCGCCCTGTTGCTGGATCCAGGTGTGTCACACACCGGAGCTGCTTCTACAACCAGAACTCCCTAGCTGGAGCAGACCCAGAGGAACTACACAGGGTCACTCCCTATAAAGATCCAGCAACAATACAGTGACCCTGCTGGGGTCTATTCTTGGAGAGACACCTCCCCAACTCTGAGAACAGCCAGAGGCAATAGTAAAAAATAATCATGAGGTGAAATCAACAGAAAACCTTTGGAAATATGAATAATCAGAGTAGATCAACTAACCCAGGGGTGGCGAACAAGTTCGACTACGTGCTTGGAGATCACTCCTCAGAGGTCCCTCCTCAGAAGCAGCATAACAAAATCCAAACTTGGCAAAGAGCCACAGTATACAAAATAATGATAAGAGGCAAAGAGCCGAAATTCATTTTGGCCCGGAGCCGCATGCGGCTCTAGCCGCGTGTTCGCCAACCCTGCCCCTGATGGTTGAGAAGTAGTGTAGAAGATGATAAGAAAGTATTTGCTCAATTAGCCATCACTCTTGTTCAACTTGACTTGCTCTAATCCTTGTTAATAATCCTAATCTTTAGCACTCATTAATTTATGCATAATCTTTTAAGTAACTGTAAATGGGCAAGATTATTCTATTTGGTTAAAGATCCATCAACTGACATCCATATATGGTTCTTTAGAAATGAAATAATCATGGTCTTTCAGCTTGTTTCTCCTGGATATATTCAAGAAAAATAAGTGTTTGTTCATAATCTGTATTTGCCTAAGAAAAAATCTGAAAGATATAAATTCTTCTTATATTTTGTTAAAACAACAAAGAATCAAAGACCAAGAAAATTAGAGTTGAAAGGGGGATAATGGTTCTGATCAGCCCGGAATGAAATAAGATGTATCATGAATGTCATTTGCCCTCTTTGTCTCTAGACTTCACGTCATCCATTAAGAAGGGCAGCAGGAAATGTGAGCCAGGCCTCTGCCCTTGATTAATTATAGTAAATGAAAAGAAAAAAGACTTTAAACATTTGGGGAAAATTATGACAACAGTTTTATCATGCGAAGTGTGAAATACAAGTGCTCAAATCATAAATAAATAGTATTCAAGGCCAAGGGATATTTGTTTGTGATGGTGTGAGACTTTATAGAAGACCCAAAATTGAGCTAGCCCTTGAAAGGATGGATTTAGAAAAATAAATACAAGGTCTCAATTATGCTCTTTCCATGAGAAGGACAGTATAATACACGAGAACAGAATATTGGTAAGAACTAATCTTCAGCATGATGTTGGTATATTTCAATAAAATTATAGACACTCATCTCCAATTTTATAATTCAGGGCATTGGTGTGAATTACGTTCAGAGGGTTCCTCATTAATCATGGGATTTCCTCCTCCAAAGTGTGTCTCTACTGTTGAGGTGTTCTCAAAAGAACTTCCAGGAGGGTGATTACCTGCACTACTTTGAACCACTAGCAAGCTGGTTTTATATTCAAAATAGAACACTCTGTGCCTGAAGTAGCTCATACAGATAAATATATGGCTCGATGACCCCCCCCAAAATTTTAGAATGTGAGGGCCATTTGAATAAAAAAATTATTAAATACAAATTAATACAGATATTAAGACAAGGGACACAGATTTGTCTCACTGAATCTTCCTATGTTTAAAGCTGAGATGAAGTTGCACTTTTTACTCTTAATTGATATAAATGCAACTCTTAACATAGGACTATTGCATATATTGTCTCATAATTGTTTTTAGAGGAAAGTCATTACATTAATATATTTTTGCATAATTTTTACATAATAGTATCAGCTGCTCTGCTAAGTTACTGCAACACTAAATATTAATGCAAAGTCAACCTGAGAGTTATAAGGAATGATGTAGGGTCTTGTCTACAGTCATACAATTCTTGGCGAATTAAAAAAAAAAATGAACAGTTCATATAATTGGCATGCAACTTATTTGGCAACACAGATATAAAAAAAATGTAAATTATACTGACTATTACAATATTTGTTATTTTAAACCAGTAAATAAGATGTTGATGCTTAGTAATGTAACGGAAACTAATAGTTTCATAGTATAGCACAGAACTATATAATTGTTTCAGTTACACTACTGTAACAACCAAAGCTATACTATATTTTGTTGGCATCTTATGGCTAAAATAGTTCAGATTATGTCAAAAAAAAAAAGTGAAATAAATAAGGAAATACTCTAAAACTGCCAAAAAAAAAAAAAAAAACTAATTTATAATTTGAAATGGGGAAAACTTTTCTAAACATGACATGAAATCAGAAAACCATAAAAGATAAATTGTAACTACATAAAATCTTCTGAGTGGCAAAATACATCATAAATATACTTAAAAAACAAAAATATCTGGATTTTATACATATAGAACTTTGTATATTATATATTATGTACTATATATTATATATGCAATTATATATTATGTACTATTTATATAATATATAGTATATATACTATATATAACTATATATAGTATACATAGACTATAGTACTATAGAATATAGACTATACTATATATATACTATATTGTCTATATATACAATATAGACAATATACAATATATAGACTATTAGTACAATAATCAGTAGCATAACTAGGCTGATAATCAAATAAATTTCCAATAGCTAAAAATCAATCTGCCCATCAACCCATGAGTGGATAATAAATTGTGGTATATGTATACCATGGAATACTATGCAGCATTAAAAAATAGAGACCTATCCCAAAAACTCAACCACAAGTCTCCTGGAAGTCATCAAAAAATACAGTAATGTTTCAGGATATAAAATCATTGTCCACAAGTCAGTAGCCTTTGTATATGCCAATAACAGTCAAGATGAGAAGCTAATTAAGGACACAACTCCCTTCACCATAGTTTCAAAGAAAATGAAATACCTAGGAATATACCTAACGAAGGAGGTGAAGGACCTTTATAAAGAATTATGAAATCCTCAGAAAGGAAATAGCAGAGGATATTAACAAATTGAAGAACACACCATGCTCATGAATGGAAAGAATCAACATTGTTAAAATGTCTTTAATTCCCAAAGCAATCTCCCTATTCAATGCCATTCCTATTAAAATACCAACATCGTACTTTCAAGATTTGGAAAAAATGATTTTGCGTTTTGTATGGAACCAGAAAAAAATCTGTATAGGTAAGGCAGTTCTTAGTAACAAAAATAAAGCTGGGGGCATCAGCATACCAGACTTTAGTCTGTACTACAAAGCCATAGTGGTCAAGACAGCATATTACTGGCACAAAAATAGAGACACAGACACTTGAAATTGAATAGAAAACCAAGAGATGAAACTAATATCTTACAACCATCTAATCTTTGATAAACCAAACAAGAACAGGCCTTGGGGGAAAGATGCCCTATTCAAAAAATGGTGTTGGGAGAACTGGATATCCACATGTAAAAGACTGAAACTGGACCCACACCTTTCCCCACTCACAAAAATTGATTCAAGATGGATAAAGGACTTAAATTTAAGACATGAAACAATAAAAATCCTCACAGAAAGCATAGGAAAAACACTGGAAGATATTGGCCTGGGGAAAGACTTCATGAAGAAGACTGCCATGACAATTGCAACAACAACAAAAATAAACAAATGGGACTTCATTAAACTGAAAAGCTTCTGTACAGCTAAGGCGACAACAACCAAAGCAAAGGGACAACCTACACAATGGGAAAGGATATTTGCATATTTTGAATCAGAGAAAAGCTTGATAACTAGGATCTACAGAGAACTCAAATGAAAAAAGCCAACAATCCCATATATCAATGGGCAAGAGACATGAATAGAACCTTCTCTAAAGAAGACAGACGAATGGCTAACAAACATATGAAAAATGGGGATACCATCTAACCCCAGTGAGAATGGCCCACATCACAAAATCTCAAAACTGCAGATGCTGG
>CAUYPK010098309.1:0-39562 GCA_963574355.1 Loris lydekkerianus | reverse complement strand
CCAACCCCCGGGGGGTGGGCTGCGCGCGGTGGGCCGCGAGGAAGGAAGGAAGGAAGGAAGGAAGGAAGGAAGGAAGGAAGGAAGGAAGGAAGGAAGGAAGGAAGGAAGGAAGGGCCCTACAACAAATCACATGAGATGATTACAATAGCCTTGGCACTGTTACAACCCTGAAAAATCCTTAAGTGCAGTGACTCATGAGGATACAATCTTACAAAATGTGTGAGGCAGAAGGGGCAAAAAAGCCTGGTGCAGCCACACTGGAAAATTAGCACTCCTAATCCTCTTCAAAATAGGAAAGATAAATAGAACCCCAATTTGAATAATTCATAATTATTCCCTTAGGGCTAGCTGAAGATGCAGTTTTCTCCATGTGGCCGTTACATGTATCTAATTGTTCCTCATTTTGTACATTTAAGAGCCCATCATCTTTCTTTAACTATTAGAGAATATGATGTCGGTTTATTTGGTTTCGTGAAATTTTAAATCCTCTTTTACAAATGTTAATATTAACACCCCTCTCAATCTGAACAAAATATATAACAATCTGTGCTGGGGTGATCCTCTTAATTTCAAATGAAGAATTCAATCACCCAGAAATTGTTTTTGTAACATGGGTGTTGTACTCCAGGAAGTCAATTGGCCTCACCCTGGTCCCACAGAGGTGGGAAGGACCTTAGAGGTTTTTAGCTTTACCACCCTCCCTTCACATATGAGGGGACTGAATGTCCCAGAAACTCAAGGTGACAAGACAGGCTGAGAGGTAGCTAGCTTAAGAAGTGTGGCTACAAAAACACTGGCTGCCAATGTTCATGAAATTAAAATAAGCAAAACAATTTAAAACTCTGCAAATGCAACTTTTCACATCACATTTTAAAATTATTATTTATTTTTTAATACCAAAAAGTGCTTCATTGTTAGGCCACTGGTTTAAATTAAATAAGAAAGCTTACTAAGAACAACACAAAAAGATTGTGATCTACTGAACAATTTTATAAGCACATAGTTTCTTGGGCGACTTTGAGCAGCTGACCTAAAAAATATTAATCGGATTAGTATCTATTCTATTCATAAAAATTTCTTATGAAAGAACGAGGCTATTGCAAGCCATCTCAATTTATATAACTCAATATTGAGATACTCTATTTGACCCCCAAGATGTTTCAAAACATGCACTTTTCTTTGAATTAAAATAATAGGGCTATAAATAAGAAGGATTTCTTTATGTTCTACTGTAGAAGCATCACAGAAAATATCTGTTTTTAAATAACACTATGAAATTGATGGCTACATACCCTACAGATAACCTATTGTGAATCCTGAATCATTTTTCCCTATTGTTTATAGAACTTTATTAATATTTCCAAACCTCTATTTTTGTATTTTTTTCATTTCTTTAAAATTCATAATTACATAGTTATACTTCAGATTTCTACATAGTAAAAAGATATTCAATTCTAAACTTAATAATAAAAAGTTGTCCTTCTTGTTCATTTTCTTGCCAAAAGATATTATCATATGTTTCTGTGTAGAGAAGTTTAAAAATACAGAAAAGATTTATGAAAGAACATTAAAAACACTTAAAATTCAACTATCAGAAATAACCAATATCAACTTTTTGATGTATTTCTTTACATGTTAAAAATTCTAGATAATTTTTTTTTTCATTTGACTGTGGGTTTTTTTTTTTGTTTTTTTTTTTAATTGTTGGGGATTCCTTGAGGATACAAAGAACCAAATTATATTCATTGCATTTGTTAGGTAAAGTCACGCTTATGTTTTTATAACAATAATTGTACACATTAATGGAGTACATAATGATACTTCAATTATATATAATATATGGTGATCATATCAGGATAATTATACCCCTCAAAACAAGTATGGTAGTACATATTCTTCAAGAATATTTTTACTATAATAGTTATATAACATTTTAATATTTATTTTGTATCAGAATTTATTTAGCCATTCCTTATTTTTAACATATATTTAGTTTTTTCTGGGTTTCTTATTTTAAGCAATGTATGTTTGTATATAAATTTTTGGTTATGCCTTGGGTTATTTCCTTAGAATAGATTCCTAGAAGCAGGAGAATATTACTGGGTTTAAGTTAGACAAAGCACAGAATTTAAGAATTCGCCAAGTCTATACCCAAATTTAGTCTAATACTTCATTTTATTGATTTTATTGATGAAGAAATTGGGGCTTAATGAGGTGAGGTCACTTGCTTAAAGTCCCATTATGAATTATTCCAGGGCTAGAAAAGAAACAGGGATCTTTGTGAATTCATTTTGCTTTTTGTCATTTGACCATATTGGCTCTAAATGTCAATTCACCTCTCAACCCCACCCAGACCCCCCCATCAGTTATACTTTGACGTCATCTGTGAAACTCCATGGATGTGCTCTGGTGTCTAAGTCAAGAATAGGAGTTAATTCGAGATAGGTGATGCTTTCTTTTTTTTATTTGTTTTGTCAGGGACAATCCATGTGGCAGTTCTCCAAAGCCACTTCCACTCTTGGAAAATAGTAAGGATACTGAGAAATAAATATTCTCCCAGATCAAAACCTGTTCTGCGCAGAACAACATGGAAAGATTCCGAGGAGTCAGGATGTTCATAAAGTTAGTGATATAAAATTGATATAAAATTATCATCACTCCTTTATGGCCTCTGAGTTCTTTTATGGCATTGTAGTCTGTTCAGAGAGTAGAAACTCTGTGTGTGTTGAATGTCAGACTGTCAGGTAACTCATTAAGTACCCATCTGGTCACCCTCTGTGCCAGTCCCACAGTGTGTAAACTCAAGTTGTTTGCATACCTACGATCCTTTCTCAGTTATCAGGGAAAGGGAAGAACATTTCTGAAAAATCAAGTCTACTTCTGAAGTCAAGGAAACAGGCAAATTCCTGAGACCTCACTATTAAAAGAATTCATTTTCTTAGTTTGAAAACACAGTACTAGAGATTATTGTTTCCTGATTTCTTTTATGTGGCTTATTCTAAAATGAGGTGACTTATTCTAATTCAATAAATTTTAATTAACTGCCATCTAAAAACATTGCACCAGATGTAGTCAAAGAAATATAAACGGCCTACAGTCTAGATGGGAAGATGAGAATACAGATAAAGGAAATGTAACTATAGGTGTAACAGTACCTGAGCGAGGATGTCATCAACTGACCTGAGCCCAGACAGGTAATTTAATTAGGTCAGTATAGGCAGAATATTTATGGGAAAAGATATTTATGGGAAAAATCGCCCATTCAGTGCCCCTCAAGCTTGGAAAGCATTCATTGTTGGGAGATGAGGTGTATTTTTTCAGATTCTTTTACTCTGTGAGACTTGGGATACATTAGCAAAACACATATTCTAAAGCTCCAATGCCTGATGAACCCTCAGGCACCTTCGGTGGCTACGATGAGATGCAGGAGACATAGAAGCTACTGAGCTGCTTCCTTCCTTCCTCCCTCTGTGATGGTCCCTTGGGAAAGGCAAGTAATTAAACAGTCAGTGAGCAAGGGGAGGGCGCCCTGGAACCGCCTGCCAAACAACTCGTGTCCATATATCACAGATAATGGGTGGAGGGGATGGGGAGGCAAACGCCAGGCCAGGCGACCTGCAGACACTCAGGGAATATTAATTATTGATGGGACACTGTGATAAAGAGTATTAGAAAGTGAAGCAAGTTAGAAAAAATTATAGGACTATAAGGAGAGTAAATTGTTATGGGCAAAATGATTTCTAAAAGACTATTAGGTAATTTGGTGGGAAAGAAAAAGAAGCATATGTGGTTCATGAAAATGCACTCAACATTAAGGACTTTCTGACAAATTCCCAGGAAGATGGAAATAAAAAGAGAACGCTGAAAATATACACACTATTGAGAAAAATGTTTGAATAAACTGAGGCAAATGACAAACTAATATTTGGAATTTCATTCCAAATGCTTAAATAAAAAAGTCCATCTAGCAGTTACATTTTATTCAAGTTGACCCATAAGATGAAGATGTCAGGCATTTTGGACCCTTCCGGGTGCCTGTGGTGGCAAATACTCAGATCTGATATTTCAGAGGTTCCCGGGGCCAATATGGGGGAACATTGTCTCCACACATCACACTGGTTATTCTTCATCCATTGCCTTCTGCACAGAGACTCGTGCGACACGTGAAAGAGAGAGAAACTGGAGAAGGTGCCGTGGCAATCACCAGCCAGAAAGGGGAGTCGGACGGAAACCCAAGGGAGGCCCCCGAAGTGGTTGCAAGCATAGCCGCCTGTAAATAATGGTGAACAGGTGTTCTCTGATTTTTACTGAAGCCATAACTGCATGCTTTTGGTTAGACATTAGGAAGGACTTCCGGATAATTAATAATACTAAAATTTTTGCTTATAAGAGGCATTCGGACATTAACATTTTGCACTGCTTATCAGAGATGAACAATGTTTCCAAAGGATATTAGCTGTTCATATTCATTATACATGTACAAACACTCTACCTCCCAGGGATAACCCAATTTTTTCTTTATATCCTTCTACTCACACATATGAAGCACAGAGAAACTGAATGACGTCTGTTGGATCTGTGGTCCCAAACCTCAGGGCTGTGGATCAGTACAGGTCCGTGGCCTGTTAAGAACTGGGCCACACAACAGGATGTGAGTGGCGGCACCGGTGGGCGTTTCTGAAAATCAAGTCTACTTGTGAAGTCAAGGAAACAGGAAAATTCCTGAGATCTCACTTTTGAAAGAATTCATTTTCTTAGTCTCAACGCACAGTACTAGAGATTATTGTTTCTTGGTTTCTTCTATGTGGCTTATTCTAAAAGGAGGTGACTTATTCTAATTCAATAAATTCAATTAGAAGTTGAATTCTGCATAGAGACTCAGAGTGACGTGTGAAAGAGAAAGTGCAGAGGTGCAGTGAACAGTAAACAGAAAGGGAAGGGGGACAGGGGCCTGTGAGTGAAGCTTCATTTGTACTTACAGCTGCTCTCTACAGCTCGCATACCCGCCAGAGCTCCACCGCCTGTCAGATCAGCAGGGAGCTAGATTCTCCCAGGAATGTGAACCCTACTGTAAACCGCACATGGGGGATCTAGGTTGTGCCCTTCTTATGAGAATCTAATGGTTGATGATCTGAGGTGGAGATGTAATGCCCTGGAAACCATCTCCACCCCCACCCACCATCTGTGGAAAAACTGCCTGCCAGGAAAACAGTCCCTTGTGCCAAAAGGTTGGGCACCGCTGCATTAAGCCCCTGTCATTTGGCTTGCTTATCCATATTATCATACTTATAGAAATAATATCCAAAACACTGAACACAGAGATTTTTTTTGATATTTGTTTTTTGAGACAGAATCTCCCCTATCCCCTGGGCTAAAGTCATCCTAGTTCACTGCAACCTTAAACTCCTGGCCTCGAGCAATCCTCCTGAGTTAGCCTCCTAGAGTCCTAGGATTACATGTAAGAGCCACTGGGCCAAGCCTAGACTATTTGTTTTATCTGCTTCAGACTTCATGATATTCTTGGTAGACATTTCAGACCAATTAAAAAAAAAAAAAAAAAAAAGCAAAAATATTTTCTACTAATGTGTAATCCCACCCACCACAGTTAACATTTTCGTGTCTACCTTTTCCTATATACATACATATTCTTACATATCTCCATGTAAAAATGTAGCTTGATTGCAAAAAGGATTGGTACTTTTCAAACTATGGCTTTTTCCCACCTTTGAAGGGAGGCTAGAGAGTTTATGACTTTATCTTTAAAAAGCGATTGTGTTTTTGAGAATAAACTTTAATAGATCTATGGATCACATATAGTTTAGTTAGAAACAGAGAGGTGGGAGGGAAGAAAAATCAAGCTATACTTTGTAAAAGAGAAAAATGCTGGGCGGCACCTATGGCTCAAAGGAGTAGGGCACAAGCCCCCTATGCCGGAGGTGGCAGGTTCAAACCCAGCCCCGGCCAAAAACCACAAAAAAAAAAAAAAAAAAAGAGAGAGAGAGAGAAAAAACAACAACAACAACGCTGTGTTGATTATGGGTGGTACCACTAGAAAATTATGAGTTATTCATTGGAATGGGGAAGAGATTAGGAACTAGATCCAGGTAAAATGGGTGTTGAGGCCTGGATGTGGGAATAAGCTCCAGGTCAAAGAAAATTCCTATTTGTGACAGAAGCAAGTTCTAAAATATGGTGGCCCAGGGAGAAATAGTCAATATAGGAGCTCTTATGAAGATTAAGGCTTGTACTATAAAGAATAACTATGTTGATGAGTAATTTTAAATATCCTGGCTTGTAATAGCTCTATTATCATGAAGATTTTAGGAAAGTTTTGGGGGATGGTCTCCACAGTAGGTAAATAAGTCTGTATCCAGGCTTGGAATGGGTATGAAGAAAGAATGTCCTCCCTGAAGTGAGTTGGAGGCATCTCAGACCTCTCTGAGAAATGGACATTTGCGATGACACCTGTGAAGAGTGGGGAGGAGGCACTTTTGGTTTAGGTAAGGTCCCTGAAGGGGGATAGATGCTGATATGATCCAGGAGCCAAAAAGAGCAGTGTGCGTGGAGCACTGAACCTAAGCCGGGGAGGGCCATTCTGGGACCAGGACGCTGTAGACCATGTTAGGGATTCTGAAGTTTATTTTAAGTACAGTGGGAACCTTCTATAGGATCTGAAATACAATAGTACCATAATCAAACTTTCATTTTTAATAGATCGCCCTTGCACCTTTGCTATGGTATGAGAATGAATGGACGGGGCAGGGGAAGAGTGGGTAGAGCGAAAGCAGTTTGGAGACCGACCGATGACACTGGGCTAGATGCTGACAACAGAGGCAAGGACAAGTCAACACTCAGAAACACATTCTGCAAGCAGAATTGACAGGCATCAGCCATAGACTGAATGTGCAGAACAAGTGAGAAAAACTCCCCAGATTATGAAATAAGCCATTTACTATGGTGCAGAAGCTGGGTGCCGCAGCAAGCTGAGCAATGCAACGAAGAGCGAGTTGTGTGTGAAAGAAGGCGTTTAATTTCAGACGCCGTCCGGGTTGTCTGTATAAGCCGGAAGCCTTGAAGATAAGGCACGGCTGGGGACTCACACATGGAAGTTGAAGGTACAGAAGGACTTTTTAAAGCCATAGAGAAATAAGAGATAGCGTACCCAAGATGCCCACCCCCCAGAGAGGGGCCAGGGAAGTAGGAGGAAAACTTGGTGTAGTGTAGATTTCTACGAAAGCTAAGACAAGGGAGCTTTTCAGTAAGGAAGGAATTGTTTTTGTGTTGAAAGCAACTGAGAAGTTGAGTATGGAAAATAAAAAGGTATTCGTTAGCTTTGGAATATGGAGACAATGACAGTTTAATAAGAATCTTTTTAGTGGAATGGTGAGGGAAAAGAGAAGGAGGTAGGTGAGGGTGCGGTGAGGACATAGAGTCAGCCTAGGTAGACAAGGTTCTAGAAAAGAAACTTTGATTTGTAGGGGAGCAGAGAGAGGGCAGGAATTGAAGGGAAACATGAAGTTAAGGGAAGATTTTTAAATATAGAAGACTTAAAAGTATTTGAATGGTCCACGACAGGCAGAGAGACAGATAATGTGAGAGGCAGAGAGACTTTAAAAGGGGACAGCATACAGAGTACAGGCTGAGAAAACTGCTGTGCTCCTGGAACTAGGGAGAAAAGAGTTGAAAGCTCTACCGGTGGTGTCCAGCCTGTGGGCTGCATGTGGGGTATTTGAGACCTTTTATTACTTACCTATGGTGTCAGATAGTGAGAATAATGCATGGACCTTATTTTGCTGCTCAGCTTTCATTAGTGTTATGTATTTAATGTGTGGCCCAAGACAACTCTTATTCCTCCCATGTGGCCAGAGAACCCGAAGGGTTGGACACCCCTGTTGGATGATGGCATATCTGAATGTTTGGAAATAAAAAGAAGAGGGAGTTCCTATGCAATGGCTTCTGTATTCGCAATAAGAATAGAGCAAGGCTGGTAGCTCAGAAAGAGGAAGGGGGTTAAGAGGTTTGATACAAATGGAGAAATAAAGAGAGAGGGGGATGATCCACAGGGCCCTGCAAGCCCCCCGAGTGGGGACTGTGAGTCGGCGTGGTGCCAGCACAGTCAGCTGTGTGGTTTCCTTCAACAAAGCTCAGCAAACACACGCAAGCCTGTGCAAACCATTGAGTGGGTTCACTCACAGCTTGGCTGCTGTCTGGTGAAGCTGATGGGAGGTGGGAGGTGGGAGGTGGAGGTACGTAAAAGGAAAATTTGTACAAGAGACAAGCCACAGAACATAAGCAAGGAAGGAAGGAAGGAAAGACAGGAGGTAAAGGAAGACAGGCTGATGGACAGTGAGAAGGAACTGGGGCCAAAAGCCCCTCTGGGAAACGACACAAAGGCTTACAAATGCAGGATATCAGCAGAAGGGCTGGCAGGGAAGGAGCTGGGGTTTGCAGACAGTTTGTGACAATGGATGTGGTTCAATTTCTGAAGATAAGCAGATCTAGTGGTCAAAGAATTAGATGGCTGAGAAGTCAAATAGGGTGAGTTTTTTTCTGGATATGAGAGAAGTAATGATGAGGTCATCCACAGGTAGACTGAAGTAATCAATACTGAAAACAGGAGTTGGAACATGGATCTTTATGTGACCCCCGTCGAGCCAATCAGGGTTCTGTGGGAGTCAGAGTTAAGTCCTTTTCACTGTGGTTGGGTAGGTTATTTATGCTTGGAGGTGCTGATGGCTTTCTTCATTACTGCATTAATGCCTCTTTAAGAATTAGACCAACATCAGAGGAAAATATCTCTGAGAAAGGAAGAAACAGGATTCTCAATCACCTTTGAACTTCTGATCTACACTTACCTGAGGCCTGACTGCCCCCTTTTGTTAATCTCGCCTAAATTTGTTTTGTTTTGCTTTGTCACTTGCAAACACAAAGCACAGACTGATATGGATGGATCTGTTTTACCAAAAAGAAATAGTATATAGAAATACAAAGGATTTGTTGGTTATTTATTTAGCCAATATTCATTCTCCCATTTTTCTGTGCTGGCAAAACAGAGGTTTCTGTTGATGCCTCCACCTCAGGTCTCAGAGAAGGTCTAAGTCAATTACTGGGCTTGCAGCCCCCTCGCCAGTGAAGCCAGTGAAATAAATGTGAAGGAGAATGTGCTGGAGGAAGTCTGCTTGAGCTGTGTGTCAGTTAACTTCATGTGTCAACGTGATTGGGCCACCAGGGACAAAGTTACTTGGTCAAATATTATTCTGGGGTGTTTCCTGATGAGATTAACATCTATTTTGGTATAGCAAGTAACAAGTTGCCCTCTCCAGTGTGAGTGCAGCCCATCCAATCTGTTGAAGGCTCAGCAAGACAGAATTTGCTCTCTCTGCAGGAAGGTCTTCCTACTGGGACGCTGGTCTTCTTCTGTCTTTGGGCTCAGACTGGAGCTTATACCATCAGCTCTCCTGGTTCTCAGGGCTTCAGCCACCATAATCACATGAACCCATTCCTTAGAATACATCCCTTTACAGACATGTGTGAGTGGGTACATATATTGGCCCTGTTTCTCTGAAGAACACTGACTACTATAATTAGTGTCCTTCAAAAACTCATATCTACCCTGAAACTCAGGATAGGACCTTATGTGGACATAGAGTCTTGGTGGGTGTAATCAGTTAAGGATCAAAATGAGATCATCCCAGATTACAAGGAGCCCTAAATCCAATGATTGACATCTGTATGAGAGGAGGGGAGGACACAGGAAGGGACATGACCACACAAGGGAGAAGTCACCAGGACCGAGGCAGAGGCTGGAACAAGCCAGGGAAGGCCAAGGATGGCTGGAGCCAGTGGAAGTTAGAAGACGCAGGAGAGGATTCTGCCCTGGACCCTTCTGGGGGATGGCTCTACCACCACCTCGATTTCAGATTCTTGCCTGAAGAACTATGAGAGAATACATTTCTGTCATTTTTAAGCCCCCAAGTTTGTGCTAATGTGTTATAGAAGCCCCAGGAAACGAATACAAAGAGTTTCTGAGAAAGATCTCTTAGCTCAAAAATACAAATTCATAGGGAGAAATGAAAATGTGGATCCAGCAAAGAAACGGCTAACGGCTGTGTGGCTGGGGCACCTGCTGAGTCAGGACCCACGCAGAGCCCGAAGAGGGAGGAGAGTCCCGCTGCATCACCAGGATGCTGAGGAAGGAAGGGGGATTCTTTTTCTGCACATGTTGGCTAAAGTGGACCATCTCTTCCTGGTCAGCACTTCTGGGGTTTGTCCCTGCCCGGGCCTGATGGCTGCCTTTGCTGCTCCAGGAGCTCAGGTTCTGGGGGGAGGCAGTGGGAGGTGAGTGGGCCCCCCCCCACAGGAAAAACCGGCCTGTGGCCCTGCTGCCATGCTGGCTGCGTTCTATTTCATACTATCAAACCCTAGTGTGCAATTTGGCCTTTTCTATACCCTAAATCCTGTCGTCCTGTCTTGGAATTCCCTCTTGCCCATCAGGGTCTCACTCTGTTACCTGTCCAGGCCAGAGTGCAGTGGAGTCATCATAGCTCACAGCAACCTCAAACTCCTGGGCTCAAGTGATCCTCCTGTCTCCTTCTCCCAGGTAGCTGGGACTGCAGGTGCATACCATACGCAGCTAATATTTCTACTTTTTGTACATAATGGAGTCTGACAGGCTGGTCTCCAACTCCTGGACTCAAGCAATCCTCCCACCTGAGCCTCTCAAAATGCTGGGATTACAGGAGTGAGCCACCACACCTGCCCTAAAGAGGGATTTTTTTTTTAAAAAAACAGAATTTTCTTTTTCAGTCACCTCTTCTCCAGTACAGGTGCCTGAAATCCAGTCAGTTCATTCTGGGGATGGAATAACAGGCCATGATTAAACTACCCTATCAGCCAGCTCAGAAGCCACATATGCAGCCTGGGACCCTTTGGAGACAAACTGCTTCCAGTTTGAATTTTTGAAAGAAGCTGTAGGTACCTTTGAAAAGAGGAGTGCAGTGAGCTGACAGGAGCTGGTTTTGGGTGTCATCGGCTTTTGAATTCAGGGTCCACTACTTACTGACTGCATTGCCTTGAGCAAGTTACTCAGCCTTCTGAGCCTCCCCTGCATTATCCAGAAACGGGAGCACTGGTGGTCCCTTCCTAAGGGAATGGTGATGAGGACCAAATAGGTAACCAATGAAAAATACCATGCACGCAGCCTGGTAGATGGTAACTATAATTCTTTTTGAGAAGAATTTGTTAACCTTGGCAATGTTGACACTCAGATTAATTCTTTGCTTTGGGGGACTGTCCTGAGCACAGTGTGATGTTTAGCACCCTGCCGGCCTGTCCCTACTAGATGCTAATGGCACTCTCATGTCTAGGCACCACAATCTAAAATGTCTGTAGATATTGTCAAATGCTCCCTGGAAAGCAAAACTGCTTCCAGTTGAGAACCACTGCTTTAGAGGAAAGTGGACAAGCCTTTGTAGACCTCTTAGGAAACAGTGGTGATAACTTTCTGTCCTGTGTATATATACCGGGGGTGCCAAAAAAGTATATATTGTATATATACTTATAAATTACGTATATACTTTGGACATATGTTGTAATTGCAGAAGTCAAACATGATTTGTATTTATCTTCTGTTTTTAGTATATATTCAGTGTTATTAATTTATTAGTTTTTTTTTTCCTTTCTTAAAATGTGTATGCATATTTTAGGCACCTTCTGTTTGTATGTCATATCTTTTTGTTATGAATAGTGATATTTTCCTTATTTAAATAAAAAAGCCTTCCTTCTTTCCACAATCTGAGGTGTTTTTTCTTTCTTTCTCTATCCTTTTCTTTACTTTTTTTTCTAGAGTGCAGTGGCATCATCATAGTTCATAGAAACCTCAAACTCTGGGGCTCAAGTGAGCCTCCTGCCTCAGCCTCCTGAGTAGTTGGGACTACAGGTGCCCACCACCATGCCTAATTTTATTTATTTATTTATTTATTTATTTATTTATTTATTTAATACAGAGTCTCACTATGTCACCCTCGGTAGAGTGCTCTGGTGTCATAGCTCACAGCAACCTGAAACTCTTGGGCTTAAGTGATTCTCTTGCCTCAGCCTTTCATGTAGCTGGGACTACAGGCACCCACCAAAATGCTCGGCTATTTTTTTTGTTGCAGTTTTCATTGCCGTTTAGCAGGCATGGGCAGGGTTCAAACCTGCCACCTTTGGTGTATGTGGCTGGTGCTGTAACCACCATGCTACGGGGGCTGAGCCAATTTTTTTATTTTTTCTAGAGATAGGGTCTCACTCTTGTTCAGGCTGGTCATGAATTCCTGACCTCAAGCTATTTTCCTGTCTCTGCCTCCCAGAGTGTTGGGATTAGTGGCACCAGCCACGGTTCGTGGCCTGAAGTGTCGATCTTGATCTTGTATGGCTGTACTTTTCCAGATATATCACTAGGGCTGGGAAGGTGAAGCAGTCCCAGCACCCAGGGTGGAGGCTGGTGACAGAGTTACCTTCCAACACTGACATTTCTTTGATATCTTATTTTTGCCCTTATAAACTCATACAAATTTTGTGTTTAACTCAATAGTATATTCCTTACTGTTTTCATAAAAATGTAAATTTCCCTTTCTCCTCTGAAATATAACGTATTTTAAGATGAGGTGGCATCGTATCCTGGGGCTTTGGTGGTCCAGCATACCAAATATCCCAGTCAGAAAATAGTGGTTTTAGGGGCACTTTAAACTGTCGATGGTGTTTTTTTCAGAAGGTATTAGCTATTTTTTACTTTATAGGTTAATTTCACTACCCTGCTAAAAGTCTGCTTATTTTAACCATTTCTTCCTTTGCTTCTACGCTGCTTTTTAAAGCAAAAGCCTTGCAAAATAGGGAGAGATGTTTCAGAATCCTTAAAAACTCAACTTGAAAAACATGATACCATCAGACAATAGAGTGAACACTGACATATTTTCCCAGCACAGCTGAACAAACAGAATCACAAGCACTTGGGAAAAGCTGTCAGAGAGAGTTGAGTCCTAGCAGACATTTCATTCTGTATTCTGTAAAAAGTATTTCAAAGACATTAAGATCTAGTTCTGCTGTTTCTATGGTCATTCTCAACCCCCCTTTCAGACCACAGAGGACATTATGTTAAATGCTAATTCTCTTTTTTATGATTTAATGAGCTACTTCTGAGAAAGATACCATTTCAGCAGCCCCTTAGAAGTGTCTGGGATGGCTAGTGCAGAATTAAGGCTTAGGTTACCCAGCTGAAGCTAATGTGCATGTCTCAGTTATTCATTTATGATTGTCAGACTCTCTGACACGCCCTCCTGGTCACCAGAGCTTACTGCAGTTAGTATCCATCAAGCATGAGCTCCAGGTAGGACTTTGGAAGGGATCTGAGTATTTTAATGAGAAGGCAGTCATGAGCTGAACTAGATTATTACCTTTTTTATTAGGTAAGAAAAACTAGTAGGGTTTTAACGATCAGGAGTTAATGATATTCTGTTGAAGAACCTTCACGCTTACAAGGGACCACCCTACACACAATAGGCGCAAGGCTGATCATCTGGAAAATCTCAAAGGAGTCCTGATGATCAGGACTGATAAGACTGTTAAGAACTGAGTTTAGGGGGGGATTTACAAACCCTGTTTCTCAGGCCCTTTCACTCCTTGTACTGTAGGAAGGGGAGTGTCCCAAAAGGATGGGAAATTTTTATTGTAGGGTAACTTTACTGCTGTACCTGAAGTCTATAAACATTGCCTGCCACAGAAGAATTCAAAGTGCCGTGGGAGTATCCCAGGGATTCAGGTGGAGGCGTGCTCGGCCTCATTCATGGTGCCTGCTGGACCACATGGGGGGATAAGAACTGAGAGGTTGAATCGATTGCCGTACAAAACCGGGGCTTGTTTAACTGAGATAATGAGAGGCTCATTGCTGTGGCTGAATGGGAAAAAAACATAACCTTGTCTGGAAGGTACTAAGGCTGTTTTCCCTTCAAATGTTGCTTTGTGGATGATACTACCCTGGAAGAAATAATTTCAGAAGGGAAACTAAGTGATACTAGAGTTGTTTATAGAGGAAAAGATGGCATAGCAATGAAGACCTGTTCAGAAAAAAGGTTACTTATTTACCCAACTAGGGCTGGAGGAAAACTACTGTGAGTATTTATCCAAGTCTGAGAGCGTATTAAATACAGACACAAATGCAGCGAAATTTCTAGCTGTTACAGAATTGTTGGGGATTGACAGAAATGAGACACGTGTTGTTTGTCTGCTCTGCTGATTTAAAACTGTCAAATTCAGTTTAAGATCTTGCTAAAATAAAGTCTGTGGAGATTTAAAATTCACATTTTGAAAGTTAAAAAATCAGTTAAACGAGCTCAAACAATAAACTGTCACTGACGTGAACGTGAACGCACTGACATGAACACACATTATCAGTGGCTTTTGTAAACCCATCCTAATCCCTTGTTTTTGATAGGAAAACATTGCTCTATCCACTTTTGTGATAACATAGTTTTTAAAATTATACTTGCATAAAGATAAATGATATTCTGCAAACTCTTCCTGGAAATAAACAAGCAATTAACAAACAAAAGATAACAAATCAGAGACTTAACCCGGGAATGTCAATAGAGTTCTTATTTCTTCTAAGACACTACACACTTGTCTTACTCAGACAGACACAGCAATGTAGACAGGAAATGCATTGTAACGTTTCTTTTGACTTCTGGAATGTTTAACTAGATAGGAAATAGGTGCAAAGCAAGTAGTATACCACAGGCAGAGACATGTATCTTTTCAGAGTAATATATAAGGTATGTTATGGATTGTACTGTTTAACCTTTTTTAAAAAGTAAACATAAAAAAAAGAAATGTAAATAGGTTACAATTACTTTAGTTTTTAACATCACATTATTCCTGTATTTGCCTGGATTAGTTTTGTATTTCCATTAAAGGGAAGTTTACCTCCATCATACTATGATGTTATACATACACACACACTCTCTCTCTCCCCCCCCCACACACACACACATGTGTACAACATACAAGACAGCAAACAAGATGTGGATCAGGAAGACAGTTCTGTATTTCTCAGGGATATGTCTGGTGCCTAGCCAACTCCCTGATATTCATTTAATTGTCAATAAACATTTGATGAATTGTGAATCTATATATATTTTATATTTAAAACCAAAATCAACATATTTTCTCAGTGCTCTCTCCTTAGATCTGGAAACTTCTCTTGGGGTTAAAGAAAACTGTGAATACAGGAATCTAGTTCTGTGTATTGCAGAGAGTTCCTGGACAGAAGGAGTCTCATCTAAGTCCTAGTTGTGGTTTTGCTGCTAATTATTGTGGTTGAACTTAACATTTCAATTTCCTCAAATTAAAAATTAAGGTATCTGCCTAAATGATCTTTTCTGTTGTTTCAATTCTATGATTCAAAGACAAAATATATATGGTAAATATAACTAGGATATCACTTGAAATAATTACCCTTTATCTCAGCTTCCTATGTTTCTAGACTAGAGCCAAGGAACATAAGAGCTGTAATGTATGTTTCAAGCACAGATGAACAATCATTATAGATATGAACGCTGCCTATATATCCTTCAGATCTTCCACAAAAGGAAGGAGCCCTCTCTATGGATACTAATTTTTGCAATTAAAATAAATTCAGAAGATTTCTTTTTGGAAATTTTGAGTTTTACTCATATAAATTATTATTTTTAGGTATGGTATTTGAATAGTGTGATAAAAAAATTCAGAACACATTTATGTACTTCCTTAAGACATGCTAATAGTATCACTATGTCTAGGAGAACTTTTGTTTTGCAACCTACTAATTGTAAACCCTTTTACAATTAGTCATAAAAATTCATTTCATAAATATACTTAAGGAGAAAAAGGAGGAGAGACAGATATAAACTGCCATAAAAAACCCCAGCTCTAGATAACATTTAGCCCTAAAACTCTATCAGTTTATGGCTTTAGATATCATCATTTCCAGGCTTATGTGCACATCAATAAATAAGGTTTTCGCATAAATAGGTCTCAGAACCACAAGTTGCTACATTTTTAAACCCTTATTTGAATAGAAATAATGTCAATTTTAGCATCAATCTAAACTTAAATTTATTTGCCAATGAGAAAAGTTCTGTGGATTTATAAATAGCTTACTCTCAGGAAATATTTTAAATAGAAAATTCTAACACTATTTAACATACATTTTCTTCTTCTAAGATTAAATTGGAAAGCTCTTTTAGAGCAGCAATGCTGCAATGGAAAGACATGTTAGGACATTCTCATCCTGCTATTTACCAGAAATATGGCATTGGCATATTTCTAAACTCTTAGAATCGGAGGTGTTTTTTTCTCTGAAAAATAATAGCTAATGATAATAGCTAATTTGAGGGGTTCTTATGGAGATGAAATAAGGTATGTTTCTGAAGCATCTGCTTTGGAGCTTGGTTACAGTGTCACTGCCCTCTCTGTGGGGGTCCCTTCCACAGTGGAGGTCCCCTTTTACTTCTAAAGGCTACATAAAAGTGCTGTCATCTTGACCACACCGAAAGCACTCAGGCATATTTCAATCTATGACCCTCTGTACTGCATTCAAAGCCAGAAAGGAAGACCACTCTGAGCTTGGTATGAGATGTTGAAAGACGAGAAAAGACCTGGCATTTGTCCTTGATGAAAATTCAGAGGAAAAAGATAGATAATGTGGGGAAGGAAACGAGGCTGTGAGTGACTGAATGACGGCTGGTGTATTAGTCCATTTGTGTTGCTAGGAAGAAAATACCAGAGGCTGGGTAATTTATAAAGAGAATAGGTTTAACAGGCTCTTGGTTCTGCTGACTGTACAAGAAGCACAGCACCAGCATCTTCTGGTGAGGGCTTCAGGGAGCTTCCAGGCAAGGTGGGAAGTGATGGGGCAGCAGGTGTGTGACACATGGCAAGAGTGGGAGCAAGAGAGGGAGGAGGCGCCAGGCTTTTTTAAACAGCCAGCTCTCCCGTGAACTGATGAAGTGAGAACTCGCTGGCAATCATGAGAATAGCACAGAGCCATTCATGAGGCATCTGCCCTTATGAGCCAAACACCTCCCACTGGGTCCTGCATTCAATGCTGGGGATGAAATTTTAACATAAAATTTGGATAGACCAAACATCCAAACCAGGTCAGTTGATTTTTTTTATTTTGTCTACATTAGGTGCTGATCTTCTAAAAATGGCCCTAAGAACTATGTGGACTCAGAAGTAGGATTGGTAACCATTGACCCAAGATGAGTTCATTGATGATCTTGAAAGACGACTGGCATACGGCAAGTCGCTGACCAGGGGTGTATGTGGAGGGGGACAACTGGAGAGGAGTGTGGATGGGAGGAGAGACTAATGCAAAAAAGAGCATGGCATAGAAGAGGTAAAATATTCCTCTGTTAACAAAGATCAACAGATGAGGAGCAAAGGTAGAGAGAGAGGCCCAAGAGATACACTGTGCCTATATGATGACATGCTAAGAAGTACAGGGTGCTGAATTTGTTCTGCAGTTGAGGTTGTGGTAGCCCACACTGTCTTTGAGACCCAAGTAGCGAAGACTAATTAAATCATATTGTCCAGTGTTGGTTTCATACATACTACTTAATCAGGAACTATGCATGGTCATTTGATGGCTAAAATTTTCTAGTCCTTAAAACAAAATGGACACTTCTCTTCAGCTGGGGGAAACTGAAGCTCACAGAGCTTAACTAACTTGCTACTCAAGATCACACATTATAAAGCAAATTCATAAAAGGAGCAATGGGATGTTTAAAATAGAACAAATCATCGAAGAGTGGAAACGATGACATGTGAACATAAATTAGGAATTGATTTGGGCAGTCATGTTTTAAAAGAAAAGGAGAGAGAAAATACTGAAAGGTATTTTCAGTTTGTTTCAGTGTTTTCAAAATGAGGCTGTTCAAGATGTGGGTGTGCTCTGGAATGATACAACTTTTTATTTATTTATTTTTTTCATCTGTGTCTTGAAGTTACTTGGTGATTATTTTATATAAAAGGCAGGGGAGCATGATAATTAAGTGGTCAGCATGTGAAGTCAGATGAAAATTTTCCTCTCTAACATATTTAATCATGGGCAGGTTATTTAACCTCTATACACCCCAGTTTCCTAATTTTTACAAAAGGAGATATAATAGTGCCTATGTCATGGGGTTGTTTAAGCATGAAATGGACTATGTGTGTACCTGAAACAATGCCTGGCCTAGAGGAAGAACACAGTAAGCATTAGCCACAACTGCCTTGTGCCTTTGGCCTTACTCACCAGCCATTTGTTTAGGGAGAGTTTATCTGTGCCGAGAACTGTGCTAGTTTCCATGGATAAAGAAGATTTCCACCTCTAAGCACATTTGCTTCTTTTCCATCAGACATCACTGTTCAGCAGAAATACTCTACACTAGAGCGTGGTTAAAGCACTTCCCTGAAGTATTTGGGCACCAGTGATTTCAGATCTCTCACAATGTTGCTCATTAGTGAGGAGACTAACACTTCCACTCTTTCCAGTCCTCTTTCCAAGGTGACATTAAGTTTTGTTCAGCTGGGTTATCTTGATGTCAGATATTTCCCTTGATTCACCAGGCAATATTATAAAGTCAGTGAGATCATTTCAGTAGTCTCCTCCCACTTACACACAGCAAACCCTCCAAAGCTGAGTGTTTCCACTATTGCCTCAGGGGTCTCTTTTTTGCTAATTTATTAGACTTCTGTGTTGCATTCTATACATTATTAATGATTGTATTTTTCTTCCCAAGTATTTTTTTAAAATAAAACTTTATAAAATTTGATTTCCATAAGCTGGAGAGAAATATTAAAGATTAGAATTGTCAGAGGATCACCAAACTAAAGAGAAGACTTGTTTTGGAAACAATAGTTATTCACTGTCTTTTAAAGCACATCATAATGTTGTTCATCCCTGTGTCTCCCAGGGCTAGGATCATGAAAGAGTTCAAGTAGTGCTGCTCATGGAGGCATTTGCACATTGTCTGAAAAAATTCTAAATTAAGCACCGCAGGTTGAACATTAACATTGGTTGATTAGATTACAACTGTTGGTAGAAGGGACATCATGTCCTTCTCAGTATAACCACAGTACATTGAAATGGACAGATGAGCAGTCATGATGACCTATGAGAAAAGATCAAAAGGGAAAATGTCTACATAAATACATGCGGAGGAAATGAAAATAGCAAGGCACTTACATTTAAAATAACTAAGTGAAGTACCAAAATGAGTAAGTGAAAAGCTACTTTAATACCAAGGAAGCTCTTTAGTGTGAATGGAATTGTTGAGATGGGGTGCATTGTTAGCTGTCAAGAAAGACGGACACTGGCCTCCTGACCACATTGCTCTCCACTATATTCGGTATTTGTTATTGGAAATGGGAAATGTTCAGATTATAAGATTAAAAAAGAGAGGTTAGATCCCTCAACTTTATAAGCGTATATAGATCAATAATAAAATAAATCCGATGCCCAATGTAGTTGTTATTATACGACACATACCAACATTTCTGAAATGAGATTGTTAAAAAAGTAAAAATCATATTTGGCATGTGTGTGAGAATTTTTAAAATCTCCCCACTAATTTGATGTGCAAATGGGAAAGTTGGCAATGATTTTGTTAACAGCAACAGATCAATGTTATAATATTATATAGCTTAGAATATGGTTTTAAATACATTCATATTTTTTTCGGTGTAGAAAAAAAACAAGTCTCCAAGAGAATAAGATAAGCCACAAATTAGAGAAAATATTTACAAAAGACAATATGATGAAGAATGGTTAGCCAAAATAGACAACAATTTTTTTGTATATTTTAAGAAAACAGCCGGGCGAGGTGGCTCACGCCTATAATCCCAGCGGTTTCTGGAGGCTGAGGCAGGGGGGTGCCTGCAGCCCGGGTCTGAGGTTGTGGTGAGCTACCACGCCCACTGCACTCTCCTCAGGGGCATAGGGTGAGACCCTGTCTCAACAACAAAAAAAGAAAATAACTAGCACCAATTATAAAGTGAACAAAGTCCTGAACAGATATTCCACCAAAGAAAATATGTAGATGGCAAGTAACTGTATGAAAAGACATCCAGCATCACTAGGGTACTGCTAACTAAAATCACAAGCACATGCCTATTAGAATGGTCAAATTCCAAAACACTGTCAACACCGAAGCTGCAGAGGATACAGGCCAACACAACATGCATTCATATCCGTGAAAATGCAAAATGGCACAACCACTTTCATAGACAGTTTGGCAGTTTCTTACCAAACTGATCATACTCTCACCGTATGATCCAGCAATCATGCTCCTTTGGTATTTACCCAAACGAACTAAACAATTATGGCCACACAAAAACCTGGACATAGATATTTATAGCAGCTTTATTCATAATAGCCCCAACATGGAAGCAACCAAAATACCTTTCGGTAGGTGAAGAGATAAAATGAGGCACATCTCAGCAATGGAATATTACTCAACACGAAAGCAAAATGAGTCATCATGCTATGAAAAGACAGAGGAAACTCAAATGCTATCATTAAGTCAAAGAAGCCAGTCTGAAAATCATACTCTATGATTCCATCTATATGACATTCTGGGAAAGGTAAAACTAGGGAGACAGTAAAAAAAATCAGTGGTTGCCATTCCTGAGATACTTTACTAAGAAGAATATTTTCCAGCTCCATCCATGTAAACATAAAAGAGATAAAGTCTCTATCTTAAAAAAAATCCAATGTACTGAGTACTACAATGAAACCAATTTATCACTCACACTTTCATATGAAAGATGAATCACAGCTATAGCCCAGGATGAAGGAGGGAAGGGGAAGGGAAGGGAGAGGAGTGGGTCGATAGAGGGAGGGTGAATAGGGGGACCACACCTATGGAGCATATTGCAAGTACAAGTTGGATCTATCAGACGTAGAACACAAATGTCTTAACACCGTAATTGGGTCAATGAGGTGAAGGTTATGTTAATTAGTACAATGTAAGCACTCCAATTTGTACAAATAATCAACATATTGAATCCCACAATGTGTTGGTGTAAATGTATTCATGATCTATGTACAAATGACTTAATAATAATAAAAAAAAAATCAAAAATCAGTGGTTCCCAGGGATTGGGGGAATGGAGGGAAGAACAGGTAAAGCATAGAAGATTTTTTAGGACAGTGATCCTATTCTACACAATACTACAGGGATGGATAGATGTCATTTTACATTTGTCAAAACCTATAGAATTTATAGCACCGAGAGGAAGCCTTAATGGGAACGAGGGTTTTTAGGTGATGAAGATGTGCTCATTGATTCATTGCTCTTAGGTTCATTGATTGTAATAAATGCACCACTCTGGTGGGAGAACGGTGATAGTGGGACAGGTCGTGTGTGTGTGTGTTTGTGTGTGTGTGTTCTTGTGTGAGAGAATAAATGAAAACTGTACTTTCCATTCAACTTTTCCTGTGAATCCATAATTGCTCTAAAAATAGTTTATTAATTAAGGAATAAAAGAATGATCTGCTACTATAAGACACTGCATGATTCCATCAGATGAAACTCTAGAATAGGCAAAGCCAGTCACTGGTCAGACAAGTGACCAGTGATGGTTTCTTCTGAGAAGGGACAGCCTGGAAGGTCACAGGTGCAGGACTTGTGCAGATGCGGATCATATTCTACTTCATCATCTGATTGGTTGCTTTTACTTCGTGAAAGTTCACTGAGATACACACTTACTTGGGACCTTTTGTGTACATACATTACATTTCAGTGTCTTAATATAAAATACGTTAAACGTATCTACTCAACTTTACATTTACATATTTGTGGGAATCACTTGTTATCCTAAGGAGAAGCATGTAATTCCTATTCTCTTTTATTTTGATAATTTTGGAAGAGATTAATGATGGAGTAATTAGGATCCAACTAAGAAGAGATAAAACATTCTAAGTATTTAAAATGATAGAATTTAATTCAGGGAAATGGCTACACAGATGATGGAAGAATTGGGAAACTAAATTATGGATGGTGAATCAAACTCAAAATTAGCACAAAGGAAGCCAAAGATGCCACCACTCACAATTGTCAACAGATAAAGGGAAGGGGTGGTGGCACTGGAGTTCAGGATTCAAGGTCATGGGGGAAGCTGGAGCCAAAGGGTGGGAGGAAGAGAAGGCTGAGGCTGGAAAACACAGCCCTCGGGGTCAGTCCCTGTGGAGCAAACAGAGGAGGGACAGGCAAGGAATGACCCAAGGGTAAAAACAGGACAGAATGGCACAACTGGAAATTAAAGCGTTCAGAAAATAAGTTCTTCATTTTCCTTTTCTCTTCTAGAGTAACTTTTACACTAGGCAAATTGATTTACTGGTATTTTTGATGTACACTAAGTTTAGCTCCTGGGAACTACATTCAACATACAACTTGTAAGTAAATAAAATTATCATTTTAGTTCTACATCCAATCACAATAAACAAGATTTATATACCCTTAAGGTTATGAAAGAATTATTGACCCCTTCATTTTGAAGTTAATGAAAAGCATAAAGAACTTTCAGAGTAAATTTAGACTAAATTCAAACTGTGGTCAATGCCCTGTTGGCCACATTGTTTTATTCAGAATTGTACACAGGTATTCTGGTGTTCTGAAAATCACCTTTCTTCAAAGAAGATAATGAAATTGCACTAATCATTTGATAATTGTGTGCACATGTGGCAATAACACTCAGAAGTCAAGCGGGTAAGAGGGGGCAGAGGGGAAGGTGTGGGCACAGTGTACACGCTCTGCGTGATGGGCACACTTGTAACTTTCACTCGGGCTGTACAAAAGCAGTTTATGTAACAAAAATCTCTGTACCTGTAAGATTCTGAAATTAAAAAAATATTTTAAATCCCTCCACAGTTCGATAACTGGACTTGAGAGGACTGGAAAGGCACACAATTTCCTCAATATGTGATCACTCAATTTTTCTCTGTTCTGCTCAAAATGACAATGGTGTATTTTAGAATAATATTAAAGCTCCAATTTATAGGCTTTTGTCTTCTGTAACATGGAAGGGTAATAACATATCATGATGTAAAATGTATTTATTCATCTATTTTATGGCCTGGAAAAATAAAGCTCAATGTGAATGTGTGTGCTTAATTGTACATAGTAATTTAAAACGTTAGTGCACTTGACTTTAACCACGTCTTGCTTCTCATTCTAAGCAATATAAAATCTTCCAAAATGCAGCTTCTGGAAAGCTACCCTTATCTCACAAATAGAGTTGTTGGTGACTAAGTGACCGTCATCACCATCACATTCCCCTTTAGTTTATTCCATTAGAACATAGTTTTGTCTCATTCTGGTTTATTACTCTGATATTAAATACATTTTTGGTATTAAAAAAACTAGTTAAGCTTTAGACTAGAATGAAGTATTATGACATTTGCTTAATACAAACCAGGAAGAGATTCAGGACCACCTCTATTGTGTACACCTCATAGTTCAGAGGGTTTGTGATAATAAGTGCAAGAAATAAACAAAAGGTACAGAGACCAAGTCTTTCATTAGCATCTCACTAAAAGTGTAAAACTGAAAGGTCTTCATAATATTTAAATTTTTTTTCATACAAAGGAGAGAATCACTTTAAAGGGAAAGAGTTCAATGTCCATTTTAAATTTATCTTAAGTACACTTACCTAAAATTCAATCCAGAAACAGCATGAACTTTCCAAAACCATCTATTTTTTTTTTCTTTGAAATGGTGGTTGACTGGGGCATTTAAAGACTTCCAAAGCACTTCATCCAGGGACTGGTAAATCCTATTTATCTGTAATGAGAAAATATACTTTTATTTAGCTAAGCAGCTCACACATATTTATTACACAAACAGGAAGCCAGGAGTGGCAGGCCTGGAACATATTACATTTTACAAGTCCCCTTATACACTATTAATGACCTATAATGTTCCATTCAGAGCTCTGGTTTTCATTTACTTAAGAAATATTTACAATAATGGAGATTTATGCTGGAAGTCATTTCACAGAAGTGGATGTTGAAGCCCAGAGGGGTGAAACCTCAGTCCCAGATTAAACAGCTGGTTAGTGAGAGAGAGTGGCCTGGAACCTTGGACTCCTGATGCAGCTCTTTGATTTTAGTGGATTAAAATCCCAGAAATGGGAAAACATAGAATCTTCTATTTTTTTCCAAGCAGATAACTTTCTGGAATGTTATATCACTATCATTTCTACTAAAGCCCAGGAAATTACTGCTAAGGTCACAGTCCTCAGACCAGCATTTCCTCAAATGGTTTCAGCTCAAGCCGTTGTAAAGTAGACACCCTGTAAGAATGATGCACTAAAAGGTAACCTAATGTTATTTACTAATCCTCATGATTTATTACAATGTGTAGTAATAACATACACATAGCAGGTCGTTCACATAAGTGGCTGTTAATGTTTCTTATCAAAGCTGAATGATCTTTTTTTATTATTAAATCATAGCTGTGTACATTAATGCGATCGTGGGGCACCATACACTGGTTTTATAGACCGTTTGACACATTTTCATCACTCTGGTTAACATAGCCTTCCTGGCATTTTCTTAGCTGTTGTATTAAGACATTTATATTCTACATTTACTAAGTTTCACATGTACCCTTGTAAGATGCACCGCAGGTGTAATCCCACCAATCCTTGTCCCTCTACTCCCCTACCCTCTCCCTCCCCTCCCGCTCCCCCTTCCCCACATCCTTAGGTTATAACTGGGTTATAGCTTTCATGTGAAAGCCATAAATTAGTTTCATAGTAGGACTGAGTACATTGGATACATTTTCTTCCATTCTTGAGATACTTTACTAAGAAGAATATGTCCCAAAGCTGAATGATCTTATAAGCTTTTGCCTTCTGAGAAAACTTACAGATGAGAATTAAAAGGGAGAAGCTAGAGATGGCCCTGGCACCTGATGCCCCTTGTCCCTCTCCTGAGAGCTGCCCAGGCACTGTCCTCACTCTCCCTCCTCTGCTCGTCTTCCCCATCCTTCTCTTCCTCCTCCCCTTGTCCCTTTACTTCCACAAACATACACAGGCTGGATGTTACTACCGCAGGTGCCAGATGGTTTGAAGCAGCAAAAATTTGAAACTCCAGAAATCACATGTTAAGATGAAGGAAAAGAATGGAGAGGGGCCTCCACAGCAAAGTCAAGGGGAGAAGGCATCTCTCAGCAGATGAACGGGCAGGAAGGGTCAGGAAAGCTGCCCTCTGTACCCTTGGTGGGTGACACATTTCCTCCACCCCCAGCTCCAACCTGGGGTTCCTTCCTCACCTGTTTTCTTTAACCCAGCTTAGCTAAAAGGACCATGATAATTATTTTAGCTTCCACGACTGGCTTCAGGCATCCTGTGATTTTAGGTACACAAAAGAAATTCTATAATATTATCCCTCCCTTACTCTAATCCAAGTTCTCAGATAGGTTCTTATTATAAGAGATTTATTTACTAGGAGATAAAGAAATTTTCTCTATACAATTAACCTTTGTTCAGTTATGTAATGACCCAACAGTTTTTCTCTGTGCTTAGATCCTAGGGACATACATATATTTTGACATTCTTTGAATTAAATGTATTATTACAAAAGCAATGTTTTTAGATATTTTGTTAAAATACACTCTTTAAAAAATAATTGAAGTTGGATTAGACTAGACCTATGCATCTGGGAATACACTGATACCAAAAATATTATTTCCCTTCACGAATGAGGCCCTCCAAAGCACAGAACCAGGAAATAAATGGAAATCTTACACAATCTTATATATTCTTAGTCTATAATGTTATATCTATTTCTATAATAAAGTTAGCACATAGAGATAAACATATCTGACTCTATCTGGCAATACATACAGAATCACTCCAGAAATTCCTTGGTATCGGCTTAGGGACCTCATAAGATTTTCCTGCTGGGTGACAGTCTTCTGCCTAACAAGGGGGCTTTGCATGTTTGTTTTTTGTCCAGGTGTGTGGGTCACCCCAGACTGAAGTAAAGCAGGAGGGAAACTAGGCCCTGCTCATGTGGGCCTGCTGTGCTGAAGAATCCCCCGCAAGGCCTGCGTTGACACCTTCACTGGGATCTATGATTAGTGAAAGTTGCACCTAGGCCCATCGCCTAATCATGAGTCAGCTTTTAGGTTTTGCTGTTCCTCCTCTACCTAGACGTGTCCTCCCTTTCAGTTCCTATCTCACAGCCAGTGATCAAAAGCGATTCCCTAACTTGAAGGCAGAGCCATCCCTGCCACTCTTGGCTTCCATCCAGCATGGCCCCTCTGGAGTGCGCAGAGCCAAATACCAGACTCTTTCTACTCTTCTACTTGAGGGAGGCAGCCTCCCATGCTGCTGCTGTACTAAGGGCCTCGATCCTTATCTCCCCTATTCCTGCATCCTTGTAGGACAGCTGCAAGGCAAAATACTTGCATGAACATTGAGTGAGAATGGAAGACAGGTCAGCTAACTTAGACTCTAGATTAGCTAATGTGTGACTAGAAATTAAAATTTAGTGTCAGGGGATAATATTAAAATACTGTCTCCTCTGCTGAACCCCCTGAAAACTTTCCACAATGGTCAAATTTGAGATCGGAGTCAAATAGAACCAGTGGAAAAATAAGTATTTGGGGTACCATATTTTAGGCCATAAAGGTTGCAGGAGGCAGATGTTTGCTTCGTAAGAGAATTCCTCTCAAATTAAACCACACAAAAATAGAATGAACCATTTAAAAAGATAATGACCTTAATACCAAAGGTATCAATTTAAATAGAGGCCTCAATAATCATTTGCGGTGATGGGATTTGGTAAAGGGGATGCATTTTTTATACAACAGGGAGTAAGTGGTCATTCCTAACTCCGATTCTGTGGGACCTCGCCCAGTATTATACTGGAACGGAGTTAACATTCACATTGCTATTCATATGTATGTACTTAACTGATATTCCTGCCTAAAATAGCACTCACTCTCTGTTGTTTACTCTGATCTATTTCCCTGCATTGCACCACTACTGTCTATTATTTATTCATTGTGTCTGCACACTAGAGTAAAAGCTCCTACAGTAGGCAGAAACTTTGTTCACTATTGTACCTCTAAAACTTCTTAGTCTCCCTTAGTCTTACTATGCTAGCACATAGTAAGCATGCAATAATATTTATTGCATGAACAAAAGAATGAATGAATGTGTATTTTGGGTTGCACCAAATTTAAATCTAAGAAGAATTTTGGGGGGGTCTTTTAATCACAAACATTTGCAAATCAGATTTAGGCTTTTAAATGATAAATTTATTTATACATACCTTGGAAAAAAACAAAGTCAGATGAAATACAAGATTACATAATAGAAATGTAGTCTAGGAACAATCTTATTACACTGCCTGTCTTATTTTAAATTTTGACTTCTTTTTTCATAAATATGTGGTACGATCTCCTTTCTCTTATTCCTAGAGACTTGTACCACACTAAAATAATTTTATTACAGCCCGAAGACTTCACAAGCTTTTTATTCACACAGAAAATATGAGAAACCTAAGCAGACATTCTATCTACGTTCTATCTACCCAGGAATGGTACCCTAAATACCAAAAAGAGAAAGGAAAAGGGTGTTCATCAAGACTTCTGTGGTCTTCCCTTTCTTTTACAGTTAAGAGAAGGCAGTGCCCTGAGTCTAGCTTACTAGCTTTCAGAGGTCAGGCTGGAGATGAATTTTGAATCACTGTAGTCACAAATGGTAGGTCACTGTTATGAGAACTGGTTAGGCATGATGATGACCATCAATCCACAAAGGGTGATCCAGGGTAGTGCAAAATGGAGAGCAATGCTGCAGCCATGAACATACAAAGCTTGGTCATTTCTGGTGCTTCACATGGCTTAAGCACCAGAAATGGTGCTTGGCTGGCTTAAATTGTAGCAGATGCTAGGGGAATTTGGTTTAAAATGATTGTAGTTACTTGAGAAGGAATAGCTAGATTTGTCCAAATACTTCCAAACCACTTAATAGGTCCTGCCTTTTATGAGCGACTCTATGTTGTCATATTCACAAATGGCACGCTAGGGTTTCACTCCAGTGAAGAAGCCTAAGCTCAGGATTCTCCCTACTTCTTTTCTGCAAACATAGCAGCAGGCAGATCCTCCTCTACAACCGTGAAAAGGCTGGGAGAGGACGGAAAACTTAGATCTGAAATATCCCTGAGGCATCTTCTGGTTTATGGAAGGGGAGACTGAACTGGGATCAGAAGACTGGGTTTTATTTCTCTCTCTAACACTAACTTGATGGGAAAGTCTTTTACTCTCGACCTGGTTTCAGTTTTCATCAGAAGAAGGAGGCTATTGGCTTCAACCAGTGGTTCTCAGTCAAGGGTGATTTTGCCCTCATCCCGTAGGGACGTCTGGCAATGACTAGAGACATTTTTGGTTGTTGAGGGAGAGTAGGTACAACTGTGCTGATAGGTAGTCTGATAGGTAGAGGCCAGGATGCTGTGAGCATCTTAAAATTCACAGGAAATTCCCCATCCCCCTGCCAAATAATGATCCATTCCAAAATGTGAATAGCACTGAGGGTAAGAAACCCGGGTCCAGATGGTCCAACACTCTCTGTACTAAAAAAGGTCCATGATTTCACCACAGACTCTATCCAGACCTGTGGATTTGCACACGGCAGGTGTAATTTCCTCCTGAAGCCTCCCCCAACTCCAAATAGCTCACCGACTTCCTTTCTGCCCCTCCCAGCTGGGCTCTAAGACACCCTCCAAGCGCCATCCAGTTCTCGGTGTGGTCACACCACTCTGAGTCCTTCAATGCAGCACTTGTAACCATGTAAAATTAGCATAAATTTTCTTACCCCTTGTAGGAATATGTGCAACTTATGGGCAGGGACCATCTTGCTTATTTCCTCCTCAACTCTGGCTTATCATCTTTAATGATGATTAGTAATCCTCAGTAAATGATTGATAATAGAAAAGCTGGCAAACACGAAGCTTACATTTTCTTCCCTGGCTCCTACACCGAGCTGAAGTATAAGCTTACCCAGATAATTTCACCCTTTATTAGTTATTGGCCTAACAACATCAAAGTGTATTACGAAGCTATAGTAAGATGGATTTAGAATCATGGCTAAACTTGGACTAAACTCAGAATCACCCCAGACACAAGGATATTAATTAAGCCGGACTCAAGTAGAGCACTTCTGGGAAATGGGCCTTTCTAGACACTTAAAAGCTGGATAGAGAATTCATGCTTGGGGACACTGGGGCATTCTCTCTATTTCAAGGACTTGTTCTTGCTGACATAGCTCAGTCTGAGAATCAGGGAGGTCATGGATGTCTGTACATATTTCCTATTAAAGGCACAGATTATTACTTCAACCCCTGAGATACTGCGGCTGCACCTGACGTTGTTCAGATCTCAGAGGAGGTTGTGCATCTGTAACTCCTCTTCAGCAAATCATAGCCTGCTGTTTGCAGAAATATGTGTACACTTCACAATTCTAGGAATGTCAGAATCAAACAGACACTGCTATCAAAACAGGCCACTGCTTATGTCTTACTTTTCTGTTGCCTACTTTAATATTTACCCCCTGTAACAACTACCAAGACAGTAAGAATGTATTTAAGCAAGTACAAAATAGCAGAAAACTCAGCTTTCTTCTTGATAGTTCATCAATAGTCATAAAACTTATATTTTATCATTTAGATTAAAGATAAAGCAGAGAAAACAATATTTGAACAAAAAGCTGTCAGAAGGAATAGAGACAGACATTCAGCAGTGAGTGCAGAAGTTTTTACACCACAAAGTCAAAGACCTGCTGTCATTTGGGAAGGCTGAAAAATAATGTGGCAACTTGCCTGTCAACATCAGCTCAGTTGAGCATTCGGTCAACTGCTTTCAAGATGCTGAGAAGGAAGATGATGTTTGTTTTAAAAGGAATCCTCAGCTCTTCCTTCTTCCACAGTATTTTCTTTCTCCAACAAACTGTTTTTGTGTTTCTTTCAGCTGCATTTTATGGTAAGGTTAAGGTAGTTGCTTGCCCAGATGATGCTGATATTTTACAAGGACATTTCCCTGAGTATAATAGGTATGATGACTCATCTTATGCCTGGGTGACCTCTGTAGAGGTGTTCAATCACTAAAACACTCGGGTACCCATAAGTTTTGTTTTTTAAAATAAGAAATGTAAGGATAATTAGCTCACATACTAATATTTATGAAAAAGTAAGTTTTATTAAAAACTAAATCCAGAGATGACAGGAAACCGGTATTCTCTTAAAAATCAAATAAGTTTCCTTTTAGAAAATATGAGAAATTATGAAAAATATTAATAGCATCTACATTCCACTCTGGAAGAAATGCTGTGACAATTTTGGGCATTTGCTTTTATTTACATATACACATGCATATATGTATATATATGTGTGTCATATAAAATTAAATTATATATTTGTATACACATGTGTGTGTGTATATGGCATAGTACATAATTTTTAATGAAGTTGAGGGATTGTAAACTATATACAATTTTGTTTCAAGTTTTTAAAACTTTTCATGTCTTTCTATTATTAGCAATCCACACATATTCAGCATAAATACCTGCTTTGTGAGATAAATAATGTGAGATTATTTTTTATTAAACTTGCGAATTCAAAGATACAATACTGCAAAGATCTGAGACATACATAGTCTCTGAATGCTTCTTTATTTTATTCATGTATTTAATGTACACTTTGCACAGGATACATTTTGGCTACATTTCAGAATAAAACACTAGGTCATCTTTTTACTTTTAAAATTATTCTCTTTTGTTATAGAAATATATATTGTACAAAAGCCAAGTATCTAAAAATATCAAAAAATACAGGTCACTTTCCCAGGATAGGCTTTTAAGGAGAGTGGCTATCTCATTTTGTATCTTCAAAAGCATACAGTTGCAAAACCATTTACTTACAATCACTAAACTGAAGTATCTTAAGCGTTTTTATTAATATAAGTAGGACAGTATGTGACTAAAACCGTGCATATGTCATCCCATAGTGATGGCCTTATTAAACCTTTAAACTCTCCATGTTGAAATTAATTCCAAATAAGGCAGAAAGATCAACATATTTTTGCTGATTAGGTAAAAAAAAAAAAAAAAAAATGTTTTCCAAAACTTAGCCTTTTCTCGATTGCATCTCAGTATACCTGCCAAATTGGTCAAAAAGAAAACTAAAATAAATTTTGAGGGTTAAGTAAAAATGTGTCAAAGATGAATCCAAGTAATTTTTAAAAAGACAATTTTTTAAAATTTCAAAATATTAAGGGGATACAAATGTTTTTCTTATACGGAAACCTTTTATAATGCTAAGTTGGGGCTTTTAGTGTGCCCAGCACTCAGATGGTGCTTACTACGCCCAACAGGTAGGTTCCCCCCCCCCCCCGTCTTGATTTTCTATGAATTTTATATCTCTTTGAGCCCATGAATACCCACTGATTAGTTCCCAATTAGTAGAGAGTATATGTGGTATTTGTTGTTCCATTCCTGAGATACTTCACTTTGGATAATGGTCTCCAGTTCCATCCAAGTTCCTACAAAAGGCATTATTTCATTCCTGCTTATACCCAAGTAGTACTCTAAATTATAGATGTACAATTTTTTTTTTTTTTTTTGCAGTTTTTGGCCAGGGCTGGGCTTGAACCCACCACCTCTGGTATACGGGGCCACCACCCTACTCTTTGAGCCACAGGCTCTGCCCTGTGCAACATTTTCTTACGTTACTCATAAATTAGTGGGCATTTCTTACGTTACTCAAAAATCAACTCAAAAAAAGTTGATTCTACATCTTTGTGATTATGAATTGTGCTTCAATAAACAGTTGAATATGAGTGTTTTTTTTTTTTGTTTTGTTTTTTTTAATAAAATGACTTCTTTTCCTTTGGGTAGATACACAGTAGTGGGATTGATGGCTCGAATGATAAGTCTACACTTACTTCTTTGAAGGATCTTTATCCAAAGAGGCTGCCCTAATTTGCAGTCCTACCAATAGTTATAATCATTCCTTTCCTTAAAAGACATTTTTAATTATCTACATGTGAGCATGTCATAGACTCTATTGAAATCTCTCTGGTAATATCTCTCTGACCACAGCTATCTTGGTCAGACTTCATGTTCATTCATTTGTTAGAGAATCCACTGCACACTTCTGAGAGATGAATGCACAGTGTGATCAGGTACAACAGTGTCTGTTATCAAGATGTAAAGATCAAAACAATTAGAAAAGAAAGAAGAAAAGATGGGAAGGAAGGGGAGGAGGACTAGCAAAAGGCAGGGGAGGAAAAAGAAACTTATAAACTGGATATAAAAAAAAGAAAAAATTTAAAAAATATTTTAATAGAACCTTTATCAGTTGCCTTATTAGCATTAAAAAGGGAGTGGATGAAGAGGGAAGGAAGGATTTGCATACAGATCACTATACTTCCAGCAAATACTTGGAACCATGTTTGTGCTAAACACATTTTAAAACATTTTTCTTCTTTAATATGCATAATCCCCAGCCATAGAGTGTGCTCTCATAAAAATAACAAGTACGCAAATGTAGCAGTTATTTGGACACAATTTCAGTGACAAACTCTTTGGCATAGAAACCAGATTCTTAATTTTTTTGCTGTTGTTACTTGCAATGTATATCTTGTTTCCCCAGAAAAAAATATTTATGTGCAAAATATGGGTGGTTGTTTGTAAAACAAAGAAATACTTTTTCTGGAAATCATAAAGACACAGAGGAATTCTGTTTAATTCTGGGCATAAATTCTCGGGTCTTGCCCGTTCGTGGTGTGTTTTTACTTTGATTAGTGGACTTGTGTCTGCCAAATGCCTTTGTAGCCACTTCGGGGTTACTGATGTCTTGACTTATGATTTTTTTTTCTGATTCTAAAAGGATGTGTGTGTGTTTTTTTGTTTGTTTGTTTTGAGACAGAGTCTCACTTTGTCACTCTTGGTAGAGTGCTATGGTGTCACAGCTCACAGCAACCGCAAACTCTTGGTCTTAAGCAATCCTCTTGCCTCAGCCTCCTGAGTAGCTGGGACTACAGGCTCCTGCCACAGCACCTGGCTATTTTTAGAGAAGGGAATCTCACTCTTGCTCAGGCTGGTCTTGAACTCCTGAATTCAAGTGATCTGCTCACCTCGGCCTCCCAGAGTGCTAGGATTACAGGCGTGAGCCACGGCACTCCACCAAGATGACTATCTTTTTAAATAAATGAAGATAAAAAATATACTATCTAATTGGGTATCACAACATCGCCATTCTACTTTGGGATTAAAAATGTGGTACCATACTCTCTGTCAGAGGGTTTCAAACTTTTTGCTCTGACAACCCCAGAGCTATTTATCTTATTGAAAATTAAAACTGAGGCTCGGTGCCCTTAGCTTAGTGAGTAGGGCACCGGCCAAATACACTGAGGCTGGCGGGTTCGAGCCCAGCCAGGGCCTGCTAAACAACAATGACAACTGCAGCAACAACAACAAAAAAAATATAGCGGGGCATTGTGGCAGGTGCCTGTAGTCCCAGCTACTTGGGAAGCTGAGGCAAGAGAATCGCTTAAGCCCAAGAGTTTGAAGTTGCTGTGAGCTATGATGCCACAGCACTCTACTGAGGGTGACATAGTGAGACTCTGTCTCAAAAAAAAAAAATTAAAATTAAAACTTAGAAATATTAAAATATTTATAAATTCATTTAGGTAACAACGATGAACCCATTACATGTAACATAAATAATAGATATTTTTAATAACAGGTAAATATTTTACAAAACAAAAATGTTGGTAGTAAGTATGGCACAGCTTTACATTTTTGAAAATCTCTTTACTGTCTGGCTTAATAAAAGACAATTGGATTTTCATATCTGCTTCCTGGGTCAAATCTATCGCAATACATTGTTTTGGTTGAAAGACATGAAGAAATGTCTCCAGGCTCACACAGATATGTAGCTTGAAATGGAAGAGTGTTTTCATAGCCTTTCAGATTATCTTAAATATTTTTCTTCCATATGACACTGAAACTCAGCATGGAGCTGGAACGTGGAATCTGAAATATATTGATGAACTTTGCATTCTCTATTACGTTAAAATTCACAATCTAACTCATACTTGGTAGATATTTTTTTACCCTAGGTATGATATTCTAACATCACGAACTGGTTATTTTGAAAATATTAGTTTACTGGGTAATGCAGATCTTTCAAATATTGACACATTTCATTTTCAATAACAAAAAATTACTGTTATTAATATCACCATCAGTCTCATCAGAGAAGTACCTTAGGTATTGAGAAGCTGTCACGCTCACAGTGGCAGATGCAATCTTTCCAAAGTTCTAATTTCTCCTTGAAAGTTTAAATATTATCATTGTTAAAAATTTCTGTCAGTTGTTTTTTTCTGAAGGGACAGGATCACTTTATTTACATTCAAAAAAAATTTGCTAAGTACGCTGATCTGAAAAATCATCATAGTTTGCAGTTGTTCTTTCAAGAAAACACGTTCTATGAAAGAAGTGGCTAGTTCCACTTGTATCCCCCAACATTGTCCTTGGAGACAACTACTCTTCCTTAATATATTTTAAAAGTGCTTTATGTGTACTTCCAATTTCCTCATAACATTTCAAATGTGTGATTTGAAATTCCAAACTCTCACAAAATTCCTTTGTTTCTTGACTTTTTTTATTGGTCGTGCCTGAGAGTGAAGACTATGGTAACTGTCAGTTGATTTGGGGCTGTTGCCCCCTCATTAGTTATAAGGTACCATCGGTGCAAATGCCCATGTGGTGAAAAAGGCAAATAGTATGTTAAAATTATTATTAAAATAGTTTTGCCTCAAGTACCTTTGTATGGTGTCTTGGGACTTAATTTTGAGAACCATTGCCCCTGGGAGGATGGGAATACATTAAAGTGGTTAAGTTAAGGCCCTGAGTTTGAACAAAGTGACAGGTACATCTTACCTCATTACTGATTTAATCTCTATGTGATATTTAGGTAAGTTACTTAACCACTCCAAGCGCCATTCTCCATACCTCTAAACTAGGAATGATAACAGAGCTGTTCCTAATGACTAAAAATCACTGAACACTGTGCCTGATACACAGTAACGCAACATATGTTAACTATGATTTATGATATTTATATTATAGCTTCTTTCTACAACCAAGAAGCATTAACGTTAGTACAATAATATTAGTACAGATGTTTGTTGGAATTTATCTTTCCAAAACCCAAATCTTAGTTCTACATGTCCTCAGTGAGTACCAGCTATATACAGATCTCTTTTCTCCCCCAAGATTGATATTTTGTCCTTTGTATGTTGATTTTGCAAATCCTTGTGGAGTCAGTCCCAGGAGACATTTCTTGGTAGTTAGATAATGGGGATAAATAAGAGTTGATACTTGACTGGGTTCCAGGATCTCTCAATCCCTAATTTGAAGCCTGACGCACCACATTCAGGAAGCAGATATTACCAAAGGGGTATGCCACCAACAGGAAGCTAGATCACAGGGAGTTCCAGGGAGCCTTTGTGTGTCTGAGGCAAAGGACCAACACCTAGGAAATGATTTTCTTCGAAATGTACTCTTTCCCTAATCTCAGTCCTCCAAGTTTTACCACTTTATGGGGAAAACCAAATTCAAGGGTGATGTGTGGGAGTCTCTTTCACAAGTCGGGACTTGGCACTGAGTGAGGACTAGAGAATTCTAAGCTCATGGGGGCATCCAACTGACATAAATGGTGGAAACATGTGCATGTAAGCCAAGGAGACCCAGGACCCAGACATGCTGTGCCTGTGCATTTTTCCTTTATAAATGTTCCTTACTGCTTCAAAGAAATATGTTCTTTCTCATTTTCCTTGAAATTGTAAGAAGTTTGGTTTTTTCTTTCTTTTTCTTTTTCCTTTTTTTTTTCTTTTTTTTTTTTTTAACCACTGTTCATATAGACCTGAGACAAAAAGAAAAAATCTAGTTCTCAACATGGTAATAAAAATGATCACACCAGCTAGATGGTCTGCTGATGCGTAGTCTCATGATACGTAGTCAGTCTCAGTGTTGGAAAAATAAAGACTGGTAGCAATGGAGTTGAAATGAAGAGAATGTGCCCTGTTTAAAAAGAGAAGCTCCCCCTGCCTGTGCCACAGAGAGGTACAGACATAGTATGGCCACATCTTATTTTCAAGTTTAGGGTAGAAATCCAGATATTTACATGAAATCTTCAAATTTATAAATAACGTGTCAAATGTTGGCAGGGATTGCAAGATGCCACATTTTAAATTTCTCCAAATATACAATTTAATTTTCTGTGTAGACCTCATAGACCATTACTCTCTGCACTTATCACGTCTTCTCACTTGAGGCAAAGAGAGGTTGGGAACAGCTGGAAGAGAGGAACCTTTATCGCCCTCTAGTGGGTACAAATGTCAAAGCAACTAGCTGAATGCTCATTCATCTTGTTTATTGAAAACTTTGAACTACATTGAAACGAATCACTAATCTCACTAAAATCAGCAAAACAGACTCTGGCTATTATGTATGAGATGTGGGCCGTGAAGTGACTTTTACTGTCACTTCAGATTAGACTCTAGGGTAAAAGGCATTAGAAAAAGGGAGTGGGGAAATTAGCTCAAGTAGGGACTTAGAAGACACAAGAATTCTAGACCCATCCACCAGGAAAAGAGAAGAATCTGAAAACTTGTACAATCACAGAAAACAGGACAACAGCCCATGCTGTTGGCTGGAATACTGAATTTTATGTATAAAGATAAGTATAGTGTGAATGACCCCCTTATTCACTAGTCCGAGCAGTATCTACTAGGCACTGCTAATTTGATCCCTGCTTTAAGTATTAAATAGTATCATAGCACTCATTAATTAATGGACAGCATCTCACATTCTTTGTTTAGAAACTTCACTGGAGGAAAGTGTTTCTAGAGTGGATAATGGGATACATTTTTCAGTTTTGAAACAGTGAACAGAATTCAAATAGGTCAGCAATACAGAACTAAGAAGTGATGCTGAGAAAGTTAAAAAGTAGATCTCCTGGCAGCTTCCATTTGGATGCCCACATTGTCTTAAAACACTGTCTCCAAGTATTCTATGCTTGTAGCTCAAATGTCAACTTTCAAGGATGGTTTCCTTTGTAGGTTTTTTTCTTTGCTGTTTTGCCCTCCTTGACACACTCTCATAATTTTAAAAAAATGAAATACAATTGCTTTTAGAAGCTCAATACTTCATTATACTTTTGTTTTGAAAATAGTTTTTGAGTTGAAAGCATGTCAGCAAAAGCAGCCAAAAGAATGTGGATGTTACAGGGTCAGCTTTTCAGAAGCAGTAAGCGGCCATGATTGGCCTTCTGTCAAACAATCGCCAGGGGCAGCAGGGCCATTCATGGGCAATGAGTCAGCAGCTCAGACAACACTAAATACAGTAATGGGTTAATGCACAAGATAACAGGCTCCCATGTTTCTTCAGAAAGCACTAGTGAGAGGAAAGATTATATTTTACTTTTTAGGTTTTTTTAAACAACCTATTTACAAGGAAATATGGATGTTAATGTGAGAGAGAGAGAGAGAAACTAGATTAAAATATTTATACATGTGGTTTCTTCTGTAAAGGTAAATATGTCCTGACTGAGAAGTTAGGTATTTCAAATTGGACTCTATTGTACAAAGAGGGAGACGTGCTTTATACCCGGGTAAGGGCTCCATGTTGCTTCTGAGCAGTGAAAATGTGGCTAGTCCAAACTGAGATATGCTGGATAAAATATACACTGGGTTTTGGGTGGTGCCTGTGGCTCAGAGGGGTAGGGCCCTGGCCCCATATGCTGAAGATGGTGGGTTCAAACCCAGCCCCAGCCAAAAACTACCAAAAAAAAAAAAAAAAAAATATATATATATACACACACACACACACACACACACACTGGGTTTCAAAGATAACAGCATAAAACATTTATAAATATCTCATTAATACCTTTTTATATTGGTTACATGTTGAAACGATAATATTTTAGATATAGTGGACTAAGTAAAATGTATTATTTAAATTAATTTCACCTGTTTCTTTTCAGTTGTTTTTTTAAATGTGGCTACTAGAAGGTTTAATATTATATATGTGGCTTGCATTCAAATTTTGTTGGACAGTGCTTCTTTAGAGGAAGATGTTTGATATCATCACTTTCCAGATCTCTCTCTCCCTCTCTGTCATACACACACACACACACACACACACACACACGTACGTGCAGGAAATGGCTAGAAAGGCAGGTTATGGTAGTGAGCATTTATGCCTGGACTTAAGGGGTAGTTTTTAATGTAATAAAGAGCTCATGAGAAAATGTAGTTATTAATGGGAGAATGAGAACTGATATATAGAGAGAATATAATATAATTAGAAAACTGCTATTTGGCCACCCTCAGTAAAATAAGTGAAATTAAGAAAAAAACTAATCAAAAAATGTTAAACAATTATATGAAAGGAATAGGGAAACATTCCTGGGACCCACTGATCAACCTTAATATAAATAAAGATGGAAAAATCCAATATCTATCAAAATATGCTTTCTGAATCCAGATGTTTGGGAGCTTAAACTACAGAATGACTTCAAAAGATTTAAGAAAAAAATCCTTCATTAAGAATGTTATGTTGATCACCTACAGAAACAATGTTTTGTATTGATTGGGTTAAATAAATCATAATCAATTGTAAACAAACAAACAAACAAATAAAAAAACAGGCGCCGAAATTCCATTGACGGTGCTGATTTGGAGATAGTAGTTCTCTAAGCCAAAGAACAGTACATCAGAGGCCACACCATTCACAATATTCTACCCTGAACTGCCAATAGGCCTCAGCGCTGGGGTGAAAGAGCATTTGTCACAGTGTATTTAATTCTGGCCACTTTATTAAGAAGGAAGGGGAACTGTCAAAGATGCCAAGAAATGCCACTCTTAAAGATCAAAATGAGGTCTGCGGAAATATATTGGTATAATTCTCTGGAATTTTCAGTTGTATTTAAAACTTGGACTCTCTCAAGATGGATTTCGCAGTGGTGGTCAAGATAGTGTTATAAAACAGTGCGCTAAAACACTGGCTTCATAAGGGTTTTAATACAAACAAAATTTGGGCACTGATTTGTTATTTGAATCAACCATTGAAAAAAATCATAATTTTGAGATTCGCCTGAATGTGTTTTGCCCTTTCAGTCTCTGATTTGTGACTGCCACTAAATTATCCCCTTAAATTTTGGCTAGTGTTGAGGGGTCCTCCATCTCAACACACCTCGCCGCAGGCTCCCAGCCACTACACCCCCGCTTTTTGTCTTCAGTGCTTAAATCTGTTGCATCAATAGGCTTTTTTTTTTTTTTTTTTTAATTAAATCATAGCTGCGTACATTGATATGATCATGGGGCATCATACACTAGCTTCACAGACCATTTGACACATTTTCATCACAATAGTTAACATAGCCTTCTTGGCATTTTCCCAGTTACCGTGCCAAGACATTTACATT